>JASDQU010014461.1:93940-131070 GCA_032191745.1 Picea mariana
GTGTGGCATGAAATGAAGCTCCTAAATCTACTACCCAAGACTCAGAAATATTATCTACAGAAAGAATCAAAGCATCTTGTAACACATCACTTGTTACATTTTCTTCCTGATTTCTCTCATGTTGTCCATCTCTTTGTTTCTTTGGAGCTCTGCAATCTTTCTTCAGATGTCCTTTCTTCCCACAATTCCAACACTCTATCTTTCCAAGTCTGGATTTGGATCTGCCCTTCCTAGAATTCCCACAGTTCCCTGATCCCTTTCCTCTATCCTTTTGTCTTCCCCTATTCTCCATGTTCAACGCATTACCCGATGTCTCCTCTGTGCTTTTCCATCGCATTTTCTCACTAAGGATAACACCAACAACATCATCAAATTTTAAATTATTTGAACCAGAGACAGAGTTACTTATATCCATGACCAAGCTATTCCATCTTTCTGGCAATGAGCACAAGATTAGAAGAGCCCTGACCTCATCATCAAAGTCCACTTTTACAAAACTTAGTTGATTAGTAACCGTATTAAATTCATTTAAATGATCTGCAACAGAACCACCTTCTGACATATTCATATTAAATAATCTCTTCATTAGAAATATCTTATTGGACGTCAAGGGTTTTTCATACAATTTTTCCAATGCGTCCATCAAACCCTTCATTGTCTTTTCTTTGGAAATATTTAAATCCACCGACGCTGCCAGACTCAGTCGTATTTTTCCTAGAGTCTATCTGTCAAGGATCTCCCATTCTTCATCCTTCATGGTCGTCGATTTCTTTGCTATTCCACCCAATGGTAGGAATAGATCCTTCTGATATAAATAATCTTCCATCTGCATCTTCCATAACTAGTAGTTTTGGCCGTTAAATTTCTCGACCCTAAACTTTCCATCTTCCAACATTGCTCCCACTCGAACTAGGAACCCTCTTTTCCTGTGAGTTACCTTTCGCTCTGATACCAGTTATTAGAAAAAATAGGACCGTGGAGCAATAAAATAAAACAAATGCAGAAACAAAACACAGAANTTTCTGCATTTGTTTTATTTTATTGCTCCCACTCGAACTAGGAACCCTCTTTTCCTGTGAGTTACCTTTCGCTCTGATACCAGTTATTAGAAAAAATAGGACCGTGGAGCAATAAAATAAAACAAATGCAGAAACAAAACACAGAAGATACACAATACAAGAGAGACACAGGTTTACGTGGTTCACCTAATGTGGGCTACGTCCACCAGAGAAATTGCTAGGTCCTTCCTTTATTATTATCTAGCAAATGAAGCGATACAACCTACAACAAAACCCAATGTAACTTCCTCTTCTTTCTCTCATAGTCTCCTCTCTCAGAATAGAATATTCACCATCACAACATAGCCACAATACATTTCGCTCATAAAAGAGGGTTTCCTTCTAGGGCAAAAAACCCTAACATAATTTCTACCGTTAGATCTGCGACCTTATAATGAACAGTCTAGATTTACAATGAAATTACAATATACTTTTACAAGGCAATTTTTCCTTAGGGGGCTTCACCCTCGAACCCTCGCTGGGGGCCCACTTGCCCCCAGACCCCCCAGCCGGGGGGATAGGCCCCTCGAACCCCACAGAGGGGGTACCCCCCTCTGCACTCCCCCACATGGAAGAGTGTACATACTTCGGGGGTGTAAATACTTCATGGGGCATAAACATGGCTGAAAGAAAGGACCTCTGAATCAGGAAGATAATCAGGCTCCACAACCAACACGTAAGACCCTATGGGAAGTATGTTAAGGGTTGCTTGGGTGGGTAATCCATCCATAATGAATTGGCAAGCTGGTATGACCTCTGTTATTTTCCTTTTGGTTCCAGTGGCTAGTTGTACTAACCATGGATTAACATGTCTAAATGGTTGTAGTTTACACTCATCAACAGTCTGAGGGGCCACATAACTCAAAATAGAATGAGGATCAATTAAAATAGAAACTAGATGGTTGGCAATCATACCTTCCATATCCACCACTGAGGCTTGTTGATCGGCTTGTTTATTATCCAAGGCTGCATAAATCTGTGGCATGCTCCTAGCCACATTATTGATTGTGGTAGCTTCTTGGATGTTGTATACTTTCCTACTGTTATGTTGTCTATGTGGGAAATTTCTCAGCAGATGTTCTTCTCCACAACCCTAACATTTCAAGGGTTCTCACTTTGGGTTATCATTCTTTCTTGAGGTTGCTCCAAAAGGTTTATTTACACTCTAAAAGGGGAAATTATGTTGATACACACTTTTAGTAGGAAGGCCCATCCTAGAGTTCTTCCCATAGTTCTTAAATCTTGAGGATTTAAACCCCTTCTTCTTAAATCTCGAACTACTCTTCTTCTTCCATTTCCCACGAGGTTCGGTCTAACCCCCGAACTATTCATAACAATACCTTGCCTTCCAAATAGTATCTTCTAAGGTCTTTGGCTCGTCAAACACAATCCTGTTCCGGTAGGACTTAGGTAACCCACTAATAAATCGTTGTACTTTTACCTTTTCATCCTTTATGTATGGTACATACCTTATCAACTCAAGGAACTTATTGATATATTCCTTTATGATGAGTTGTCCCAGCTTGAGTTCATAGAACTCGGTAGTCTTCCATCAAAGTATTTTTCTAACAGATATTTTTTCTTGAAGTATTCCTCAAACTGTTTCCATGATAAATCCTTCTCATGGATTCCTTTCACATTCCTAAGGTCTTCCCACCAAATGGAAGCCTTTCCATTTAGGTTGAATATGGCTATTCGAGCCTTCAAGTTTTCAGAGTAGTCATGGACTCTGAATTACTTATTTAAACTAAGTTGCCAAGCTTCTGCCTCTTCCCCTTTTTTAATATCTACATCGAAAGAGGGTGGTTTGGCTTTCTTGAACTCTTTAGGATCACAACTTTTGGAATGCTTTCGCTTATTTCCTTTCTTTAGAGAATGTGAGCTAGTTTTTCTACTAGAATATCCCTCAGAGTTGCCAGTTTCCTTTCCAAAGGACTATCCCAATGAGTATCCCCTGCCTCCAAGTTGGGCCTTCCTCGAGGTACTTCTCCCAGTGTGGCCACTTATGGGACCACGTTTTCATATTTCATGTGGACTTTGATTTCTCTTTGTATGTCGTCGGTCCACATGACTGGTTTTTAGTCCATGTTGTAGCTACCTCTATATGTTGGATAAGATCTACAGCAAGACTACATTAATTTCCATTTGTTTTTCTTTCTCCTTTATCAATATCTCGTTGTCGGCCTTGCAACTCTGTAATTCGGCCATGAGGCTCCTTACAATTTCAGCCAGATCTGTAGGGGTTTCCACCGCCCTCCTTTCATTAGATTCTTCATCACTATTGTGGGATCTATAAGCTTTAAACCTGTGAAGTAAATCAATGCATATATATTCTTATGCAAAACAAAAATTAATCAATGGCTCATACACATAGTACACAGATATTTATACTGGAAATCCTTAACCAGAAAAAAAACCTTTCAACGCTTCATTGTATTAATTTCACCATTCACCATACAATATATATACAATCTTTTTAGGTATTCTGTATATACCAAAACCCTAATCCCTTAATCCGGGATTAATTTAGAAAACTGCTAAAAATAGAAAAATATGCTAAAATAGAAAAAACGTCCAAAAAACAAATTTGGGGCACTATCTCAAACCCCATCAGCTTCAAGCTATCACTTGGAGCCGAATGTTGCACGTAACTAGGAGGAGCATACCTGGCCCCCCCTAGGACCCCCCTAGGAAGCACCCAATGAACACAACACAAAGAACACTACGAGAGGGATCGCCAGACGCAGTTGTCGAATCTGACGCGCCCACACACACACATGCAAAGAATATAACACATACCCAACAGGATCCATCCCCCACTTCATGGAACATCACCATCCTTTATACTTGGAGTTTCCCGTGATTTACCGACTGCTTGAGTGCTGACAAAACACTTACTATTAGTCATCATTTTATTAGTTTACGAACAACACATAGTTCATATTTATTAAATACACACACAGTAGACAGTTTCATTCTTTTCTTCCGCAAAAGTTTAACCACACTCTTTAGGAAAGAGGTAGGACAGGGTGTCACCCTTAAAGTAATTTAAAATATGGATTTTACGCAACTCATCCATGAGCCCAAGTAGGCCAAGTGTTGTAACCATGATGTGATACAAATTTGTAACACACCCAACCACTGAGTATCTTTCCTAGGGATGGGACATCAAAATTTCTCTCTCCTTAACATCTCAAAGCCTCTGTTTGAGGTCTTCATTGTCTTCTACTTACCCGTAGCATTATAATGACTAATACTAGGCTCAAATCCGAGCTTCAGGTTTCAAGTTATGGCTTCCCAAATTTATTCGGGCATTCTCGCCTCACACTACAGCGAATTCTTCTGGAGGTACAATCCTCTGAAACCACAAAAACAGGATCAACGGTCCTTGTTCCTCACTGAGATCTATAGCCTAGTCTCTTCCTTAGGAAATTCGGGCTTCAGCCAAATCTGCATGCACACTCCATAAATCCTATGAAGTGGCTTTCTAATGGAATGGACCTTCATCTTCCACGTGTCCCCTTGCTAATCAACGATGCATGCTTCTCCTTTAACATCAACGACCCACAGCAACTTCGGGCTCCGACACTTCGGGAAATTCTGAACAACCACCACGTGAATCCTCCGGAGTGTAAAATATCTTAAGTTCACAATCCAATGCCACATGTCCTCATAGAATTGATGGCTATGATTCACTTTGGGACTCTGGGCTTCGACAGTTCCTTATTATTCACACACACAAATCTCCGAAGTGAAATCCTTCCGGAGTATTAGATCTCCTGACACGTGTCCTCTACTACTAATGGTTATGATGAACTCCGACACTTTGACCTTCGGGAGTTCTCAACTCTCACAACGAGCCTTCCTCCGGAGTGACAGATATTCTGACACCTGTCCTCTGAGATCCATGGCTTAGGTGAACTTCGGGCTCTGGGCCTTTGGGAATTCTTGTTCCACTTTTTCTTCGAAGGGGATATCCTCCGAAGCAACAGACCACCCACCACACATCCCCAAACGATGGATGGTTGAGATCCTCTCCGTTACTCTAGGATTTGGGAATTTTTGAAGCACCAATCTTCAAATCCTCTAGAGTGGCTCTCCTCCGAAGTTAACTATATATTGACACGCATCCCGATTTATGAACGGTTCAGATCTCCTCTGGCTCCCTACGACTTCAGGGGTTTTTAAGATTTTACGCTTGCTTCCTTTCGATGTGTTAAACCTATGGATTATAGGATCTAGTGACATGTGTTCCCCAACATCAACACCTAGGATGGAATTCCTACAATACTATACCCCAATTCCTCCAGAGTCTGAAATCCTAGACTCCCAGAGTTTCGGTCACTTCACCAACCACTTTGGCTAGGAGGGCTCATGTCGGGTGCTGACACATGTAAGGGGCTAGGGGTGACACGTGTCACATTCCAATGGGTCTATAGGGTATATTATACACAGAAATCTAGGTGACACATGGCACGTCTACCATGGGTCCACCTCACCCTGGGTGATGTCACTTCACCATGTCACTCCAGACTAACAACCTTCTAACATCCTTCAAATCTCACGATCAAGATCTGGACATGTAGACCCATAGATATACTACTCTTGTCACTTTAGGCTTCGGCGTTCAGGATTTTTTTTATGCAAACTCTCCTTTCTCCTGAAGTTGGTCAATGTCGGGATGACTACATTGTGAATCTGACAGCTAGGAAGGAACCCAAAGGTTCCCTAGATCTACGGTCCTGGTTAATTCGTGACTTCGACATTTGGGGGTTTTGGCTTTACTTCCACTCTGTTCTCCTGAAGCAAGATTTTGTTGAAGCACTGTGTGTGGGTCCCTCCTCCTAAATGATTGAATAGTAGGCGGGGCTCCTAATGATCTCCCCCAAATCTATGACTCTTCTTCACTTCGTAAATTTTGTGTTCAGGGAGTTGATTCTATAGCATCTCCATTCTCCTGAAGTGGAACTTCTCCGAAGTACCATACACGAAACCTTCCACTAGATGATCAGATGGTCAAGAAGGAGCCCCAACAGACTCCCTAGATCAACAACTCACAAACTTTCGCAACTCCGACATTAGGGTACTTTTTACATTTATGAAGTTTGACATCCCAGGGCTTCAAGCTCCCAAAGTTTCGAATTCATCCAGAGTTATATCCTTTCGTACTTAGCGCAGGGTTCATAGACCCTAGTCATATGGAACCTCTGATGAATCTTGGGCTATAATATCTACTCTTAGTCGAGATTTGTTTAAGGCCATAGGTGCAAGCCTAAGGTCTCTTAGGCTACTGGTTTGAAGGAAGTATCTTCCTAGCTCGCAGAACTTTAAGTTATGAAATAGGGCGGGGTAATCTCATGGAATTACCGAGACGGTAGCAGTGCCAAGGGGCTTGCTCCGAATCTGGAACTGTGAGGTAACTCCCTGGGAAAACACCTTCAAGGGTTAAACTGGAGCATATGGAAAATCAAGCAGAAGCATAAGTCCTCAAGGATATAAATACATACACATCACTCGATCAGTCAATACAGAGGTCAATCTTAAATGTATACATACATGCATTAATTCATTATTCCATTTCAAAGAAAAAAGCATGCAAACACTTATCAAAACCAGAATACATGATGTGACTATTGAAAGGGGTGCATGTTTCCACCCAACCATAGGCTCAATCACTCCTAACAGATTTACCACTAGCCACCCCCGAGCTAGACCTCGATGCTTTGAGATTAAATCTTTTCTTTTGGCTTAACGAAAGTTAGGGATGAAGGTTACTCTCCTTCTCCTGGAACAGAAATAGATAGGAACGAAGGTTACTCTCCTTCTCCCGACTCATTCATATATAGCAATGAAGGTTACCCTCCTTCTCCCGAGTCAGTCGATATTTCCTGCGATCAGAACACACTCTTTTCACAGTTCTTCCTTGAACCCGAGAGCTCAGTCTCTCGTCTCTACACTCTTCACAGGTATTCCTCTGCCCACCATGCCTTCCTTTCTTTCCTTCCTTAGGAATATTGTGTGTGGCCTAAATTCCTATCCTATGTTCAGGTCTATAAGCCTTACCGATGGGTAGTCTTCCCCATCCCCTCATTAACTCTTGAGTAGGTGTTCCCACCTACCATCCTGACTGTAATTCATTCATGGGTCAGAGGGTTGTTCTAATCCTGAGCAATTAAATCCAGCAAATTACTGGTCTAGTGGAGGTTAACACAACCATTCCTGGTCCCCTTTACCATATCTTTCATAGCATTCGTGGTCTCTCTTAGCACACCCCACCTTCCAGCAGTCATGCAACACTTATCCATTTTCTAGTAAATAACAAAATTTACATTCATCGACCTTTTATAAAAATTTCCATCAAATCAAACATTCACACATGATGAGTTTTCCATAGTCTCTTGGCCAATATAGTTATATTTACAAACTGGGGGAAACATGGTGTTACAATCAGCTCCTGGATTTGTTCCTGAAGTAGAAGCAATATTCTCCAGCAAAATATCTTGTCTATCTTTCTTTAACATCTCCTTTTTCCATGCATGCATCAAAATGTTGTTCATGTGTTGTATTCTTTCTGACCCATTGGTTCTGGTCCTGAGTCTTATTTTCTGCATCTTCTCTTGTCTTGGTTCCACTTCTAGTAACTATATTGATATTCTTCCCATCATCTTCTCTGGTTTCCCATCATCTTCTGGTTCCTCTTTTCCTATATCCTAGTCAAAAGTGTCAGGCAATATTCTATATCATGGTTTGCTATGCGATAATACATACATGTCACTCGTGGATGTGGACAATCCCTTGCACAATGTCCAGGTTTCTAACAATTGTGATAGGTTACTTGTCCTCTACCTCCTCCAAATCCTCTTCCTCCATGACCTCCTCCTATGTTACCTTGATTGTCTACACGCGGTGTATTTTACTATGGTACCTGATTATATTGTTGATGTGCATTATTATACTGTGGTGGTGTTGTAAAATACTGCACATTATTATACTACTGTGAAGGTGTCTCTATCATTGGTTCATCTTGAATCCTATATGCATCTAAAGTCCTTTCCTTCATTATTTCCAAATTTTGGCAATCCTTGTCCTCATGTCCTACAGAATTGCAAAAATTACAAAATGTACTCTTAGGTATTGTTTGATATTTTTTTATCATGGGACAATGATAGGGATCATGTCCATGTATTCTACATATTTCACACCATGGTCCTCCTGTGGGTAAGTTATTTGGCATTCCTTCTCCCAAGTACTACGCATATGTTGGGCACTCATTCTTATGATGTCCTTATGTTTTTCATAATGTATACTAGACAACTTCCCTCTTTTCCTTACCTTTATTTTCATTTAACTGAAATGTCAGATTCTTGAAATATTCTCTCAGCTCTTCCACAGTTGGATCTGTATGTTTATATTGATTCTCCTCCAATTGTAAGGTTACTTGCAGAGCATTAGCTTGAGTCTAGAAAAAATTTTTCCTCAATGGATACTTAAGATGTGGCAGTAATGAATTAACAAATAGATTCCTATGTTGCATGTCTATGATATGATACTTCAACTTACCTTTCAATCACTTAAAATTCTAATCAATCTCCCAAACTAACTCATATGGCTTATGTTTGATTTCTATCATCTCATTAACAAACTGATGTTATGAACTTGGTCACTGGAATTCATTAATTAATGCCTTATTCACGTCTGCGGTGGTTGTAGGTGCTCCTTGTGGATTGTTTGTTGTGAGGCCCATATACCAGTCCAGTGCATGGTCTCTGAATGTGATTGCAAGCTATGCCACTTTTGTTTCATTTGTGATCTATTTAGTTTCCCATGTATTCTCACATATAAATAAATGCTTCTGTGGGTCCTCTGACCCTTCTCCATGAAACTTTTCTAACTGAATAGTTGGATCTACTCTTGGCATTGCAAAGTTTGATGTATTACCACCTCCACGCGGTGTAGATAGTTGACTACTTCTAGCTGAATTTGTACTTATGCTTGAATTTACACTAGAGCCTCATCCTATTAAAATCCTTCTACTACTAACTGTTGGTTGGATAATCAGTGCTTTGTCTTCATATGTCTTAGTCGCACATGGGGTTGTGGGTTCCACACTAATTCTAACTTAGAATGAAAATACTTCTTTTGTGCCTGACCTTTGATCTCTGGTTTTTCTCTTATATGTGGCATGCAGGATTTCCTAAATCTACCCTGTATTACAGAGATCCTCTACCTCTTCCTCATTACTGTCAAACCCCTCTAGATTGGCTACTGCTCTCTTCTTACTATTAATCCTATACTGGTAGGGTATTCTGTTGCACAACATTCCCTCTCTATCCATGATCTCCCTGATTTTTTCCTCATCCATAATAATGGGTTCCATTGCTTCCTTCGTCTAGCCTCTCTCCATGGCCCTCTCCATATCTCAGATCGTTCTTAGTGCTTTCCCCAGTCTCCCCATGCACGTAAATTTATTTAGTTGTCTGACTCCATTGTAATCACGCCTTTATCATGTAATAAAATCTTGATCGACATATAAAATGACCTAATATACCTTCCTATTGGTCCCTTCAAAAACTCTTGCTCTACAACAGTGTATGACTTTGCAGTATAGACTACAAACTTAGTAATAAATCCTGTAATAATATTGTCTAACCAGAAATCCATTGCGCGCATGAATTTATTATTAACTCTTCATAAACACATAATATTCTCAGTAGTCCACTCTACTGGTCTTATCCGATTAGTTGAGTGATTATCCTTCAACCTCAATATCCACTCTTGCAACAACTATGGAAAATAACATAAAAATTCCCATGAATTTCAATAAACGCATACCTTTCCAAATATTGGCGCAATGTATACTTGGAAATTCTATTGTCTTTCTGTGCAAACTCAAGATTTTTTGTTTCCAACCATATTTCAATCTCCTTCTTAGTAGGATTCCATGGCCTGAACATCCCCTTATACCACTGCATTCTCTTCACTGTCCTTCTCCACAAATCCCTTCCAAACTGTTATTTTGAGTTCCAGCCGACAACATAACCATTTGTTGGAATTTTTGGGTTGACCCGAGTTCTACTTTAGGATTCCAAAAAAACCCTGCAAACCATCGGCCCTTCTAGAGACCAGAAGGAAAAACTGCGCACATAGTGCATAATGAAGTCTCACCCAAGATGGCTTATGGGTGACTACAGGACCCAAATGTCTGCATTCATGGAAGGGATGATGCTCATGGGGATGTTAGGAATTATTTCTACCTCAGATACATTAGATCTATCATTCTATAATCATATTCATTCATTAGTGTTCATTCCGTAGTAATTAACATAACTTATTCCACTGCGCACTGCATTTTACCACTACTATATTCATTCATTCATTCATCATAAACCATTGCAACACATAAAAGAGACATTCCACACAAAGACACAAGGTTTTACCATGGTTCACCCCCCGAGATATGTCCACAAAGATCTTTCATTATTTGCTTATTTATTCATCTTCATCAAGTCATTGCATTGTGTGCATTACATTAGCATTGGATATGGGATGCACATGTATATCATGAGGTTAACCAGTATCGCAGCAAGCACCACAACTTGCGACCTAACCCTTAGTTACAATCCATAACTTTGTCTCCAAAACTAACTCTAACTCAAAAAATAGCTCCACAACTAGATATATCAAACACTAATTCTTCCTCACATCACACACACATGATCTCCTCAGATCTTACAATACATATATTTATACTACAAGAAATAGGTTAAAACCTTTACATAAATGACCAAAACCCTAACCCTAAGTGGATTAGGTCTGTCCACTTTCTAACTTCCTATGCATGGTTGGTCCACAATCCAACCATTTCCTCGTCTCTCTCCTGCTTCCTTACACTTATTTTCCCTGATATCCGGCGTGTACTCCTTTTCCGGTCAATTTTCTAACTGTCTTCATTAATTATTGCGATGTTCCCCAAAATGTCATGTGCCAACAACAAATAAAGAACAATCCTTTAAAGGTAGAAACACATTTCAACAAGCTCCTCTAAATTTTGATATATCGGTCCTATGACTAATCTCTGGCCCATCCAGGCCTAGTGTTCTAGCCTACTCTTATACCAATTTGTAACATACGAGACCCTTAAGTACCCTTTTTAGGGATGGGGTATTAAATTTTCACTTATATCAACCTTAAATCTTATCTCCCACATCTCCATCCTCTTTTGCTCATCAAGATCTTTCCAAAGATAGTATATTCACTCAGGATTGAGTTGTAGAGCGAAAGTTATGACCTTTCAAAGTTCTTGGTTTACATAGACAACATATCTCTTACTAACATGTGGCATCCATGTGACGTTTTATTGACCGTACCAACTGATGTGGCGACATCCTGGTCCTAACATGGCTCTAGCCTGGTCTTCCATGGTGGAACTTCAGTCCATGCAGGCCTACAACCATCATCGCTCAGACCTTCTTCCAATGCACTTTTATAAGTGGCAGACTCGCGGACTCATAATTTTGTATCTCCCTTTCATCATTCCACCGGAGAAGTATCGTTACTTAGCCATTTTTCATCTTCGAGGACTCATGGATGCATAGTTCTATAAGAATCTCTTCATAGGTCCATCCGAAAAGTATCAGAAATAATATTATCTTTCCATCTATGCAGACTCACAGACCCACAGATTTGCAGACTCACAAACGCAGAATTATTCCCTTCAAAAGTCCATTCAAAAATTATCAACACTTAGCCATTTTTCCATCTACGCGGACTCGTGAATTCGTTGACGTAAAATTTTGTACCTCCTCTTCTTAAGTCCATCTGAAATCCATAACACTTTGTCATTTTCCCAACTACGGGGGTTCGTGGAATCACAAACTCACAAACTCACGAAGGCATAATTATCCCTTTCCTAAGCCTACCCGAAGTGTTAGCACATGATATGTACTGAAGCACATCATTAATCATTGTTAGTCATGTGGTATTTCCTTCTTCTAGGAGTCATTCATTTAAAAGTTCATAGGTTTAGAGTCATCTTTTATGATTATAAATCAAGGTGCTTTATTTTAACCTTGGGTGTAAAGCTGATAAAAATACATTGTCAATTCTTAGTGTTATAAGCGTGATTGGCATCTTTTGTAAAGAAGGAAAGGTATCAAATTCATCTCCATTTTCATTAAAACACAGTGCGTTGCGAACTGGTGTTGGTGCTACAAACTGTTAAATGTGCATGCACTGCTAACCCTCTGCAGTATTTAAACCCACTATTTTGGTGTTATAAACCCTGGTCATTGGTCAATACTGTTATCTCAGGGTCATCCTACAACCTCCTTTTGCAAACAAGTATTAAAACCCATTGTTTATTCTGCGTTGTGAAATGGTGTTGGCGTTGCAAACCCTCTGTTATACAGAGTTGTCTCTTTTGCTTGTCTACATTTTCACTTAGAATGAATTGTTGTCTATTTTATCATTCTTATTTTAATTTGCTCCACTCCATATCATTGTTGTGTATAAATACATGTGAAACCTTAATATGTCATCTCTATAATCAAACCCTAAAATCCATGTTTTACTCTATATTTCACATAACAACTTTCATAAGAGGTTACATGATTTTTTTAAGACATAAATTATGGACAGTCAGCAAAGAAAGAAAATCCACAAGGGGCAAGATATTGTGAGAACATAAAAATATGATTT
Source organism: Picea mariana (assembly GCA_032191745.1). NCBI lineage: Eukaryota > Viridiplantae > Streptophyta > Pinopsida > Pinales > Pinaceae > Picea > Picea mariana. The sequence goes on from JASDQU010014461.1 coordinate 106,696, forward strand.
TTTTCATGGTTTTTGGATGCATTTACAACACTAAGTGGTGATTTCGGATTTTGAGTTAAACCTAACATCTTTTATATTTTCTCCAAAGTTATTTTCATTACTCAAAAGTTGTAGCATGTTTATCAGAGGTTTTCAAGGCTTATTGCATGGTTTTGGCATCATTTGAGTTGATTTGGCATGAAATGGGCTGCTACAGGAAAGTTCGCAGTGCCTGGACTCACTAGCGTTGTGAACCAGTAATTTGGGACAGTTGGTAGCAATTTGCACACAATAGAGTCTTGTTTTAATCATAACTTTCGAATGGTGATGTGGGTTGTTCGTAAATTTGATGTGGAGAAGAACCATATCACCATTGAGTTTCTGACAAAAAATCAGCCCGACCCAGTTCGTAGTTTGGGAGAAAAGTCAAAATTACCACCTACAGGAAAGTTCAAAACACATGTTGTCAAAGGCGCTCCAAACTCTAACAGTTTGATAAATCCGCCTTGTTTGGAGGTTGCCACCTGCCAAACAGGGTTCGAATGACTTCTAAAAGATCATTTATATGCTAAAGGAAACATGCACCTAATATTTATCTCCATTAAAACCTCATGCAATGAGTTGTCAACAGATTTATTAATGACTTCCAACAACTTCCTAAAATTTCGTAGTTTGTTGGATTTTTGTCTCTTTGATTGTTACCATCTATCTCCAAGGCCCGGAATCCAATGAAAGAGATGGGATTCGACCTCCCAAGCATATTTTGGATGTTATTTTCTATTTAATGAAGGGGAGAGGGTAGATTTTAGGACTAGAGAGATCTTGAGAGAGTTGCAAGGGCAGTTTATCTGTGCATTTGTAAGCCTAAGGGCATGTGTTGTAGGAATTTATGCCATTATATATTCATGAAAGTTGTGATGCCAGACTATTTTTAGCGTGTTTCCATTCTTTCTTATCATCTTTCTTGAGTAATATTTACATACTTTGAAGATCAAAGGATGCCTTTGGTTGGTGGATTCATGAGTTGCAAAGCATTTGTGGTAATTGTCCGTTAATCATTGATCATAGTTCAAGCACTCTTTAATCTATCTTTCAAAAAGGATCTTTGTTATGTGGATATTCTTATTTTTGTTTACATTATATTCTTCCATCCGTCCTTTCATAAGCCTTTTGTCTAGTAGGCAGCATGATTTCCTTTGGTCTATAGAATGTATTTGCAAGCAATATGCTTCCCTCCCTTTTACTCTTCTCTTGTTGATCCACCAAGTATAACCTATTTTAATCATTTAAATCAAATGGGTATTGGGCTTATCCTCTAGCAGTATGAGGGTGACTCTCAGTGCTAACATGAAGAGTCCCAACACTTAGCCATTTTCATCTTCGCGGACTCACAAACTCATGGATGCACAATTCTATAAGAATCCCTTCATAGGTCCACCCGAAAAGTATTGACACTTATATTATTTTGTGAGTTTTTCAGGTTCACAGGCTCGTAGACTCATAGACCCATTCATCTCACCTTTCCAATCCTTAAACTTGATCAGGACCACTCCTTAATACCTCGACTAATTATAGACCTCCACGTGGCTTCCTTGTACACATAGGCTTGTGACATCAGCATAACATTAGCATGATGTCATCCCTCCTCTCGCAACGTCTAAGGGATTCCAGATCGATCAACGACTGAGATCACATACCATATGTACTCTAATCAACAGTCGAGATATTTCAAACTTTGGTCCGAAGTCCAAGGTTAAATCAGAGGTTTAATACCTAGTTCACCCAAGGGATTGTGATATGGCCCACCAGACAATCACCGGTTACCATTCACAGGCTGACACCTATCAACTTTTGGACATGTTGGCGTGCTAGGTCATAATGTTACACCATGTTGATGTAAATTTTCCTTCTAATATCACTTAAACCAGACCACAATGATCTATAATAGATGATAAACCTTGATTAATGGTCCATATTAACTCAAGTACATCCTCTACATGCAGGGTAACCTACTCCGATAAAGGGTCTAGATCTATTCACTCTATCAATCCTATGGTTGTAATTCCTTCAAGCCCAAAACCTAGTTTTTCATCTGATTCAAGACTCAGACAATTCAAGGGTTTTTCTTTGATMTCTTTCTCTYACCTTCAACTATTAACTTACAATMTTSGTTTCCATTCATGCATTTTCCCATCACGACGAGGGACATATATATATATATATATATATATATATATATATATAGAGAGAGAGAGAGAGAGAGAGAGAACATGGGAAACATAAAATTAAGTTCATTCTTTTATCTCAGAACATTACAGGCATTTTGTATTCAATTGTGTAGGGCCTGCACTATTCTTCCCATCCTACTGTCACTTAAATGTAGGAATTTGCAAACACAATAAGCATTATAACTATAAATCAAGTATGCATATGTATATCACAAGTACCAACATTCAATCATGCATTTCAATTCAATTACACAGAGTCTATGAAATACTTATCTATTACAGTTGAAAGCCGACCAACTGACTTTGGGCATTCTTCTTTCCACCCAACCATAGACTCAAATGCATTCACTTTCAGCATTCTATCCACCACCATGCCAAGCCATGATATCACTAGAGAATCTCTCTCAGGTTCTCAGTAAGGTTTGAAGGTTACTCTCCTTCACTCTACTCAAGGTAGATATTTTCCTTACACCCAAATAGCCCAAGTCCCTTCAAGGTTTATCATATGCCTTCCCAACATCAATCTCGTGGCCCTCTTAGCTCAGGTCGCGTTTCTTGGATCTTATATACTCCAGCTCATAACTCTTCTACAAGTTATTTGATCTTTCTATTGCACACACTAGTGTATTCCTTTCAGTAAATCCCTTTCTCGGAGGCCCACACGCTCTCCCGTTCTCCTCCCTGTGCCTCTCAAGAAGCACCCATTATTGTAATTTTTCTTGCATGCATGAATTGGGAAGGTTCTTGACCTTTCCTTCTTTTTATTCTATCAGAAGCTAACTCATGGGTCAATACTAGGGTCCCTTTGTGATCTTTCCTATCTTCCTCTAGTTCACCACTTCATCTCCCTTATGAGAACCCTCCATACTTCCATTCATTGGGGTCATTGGTTGTTCAACTACCAACCCCCCCCCTCATTAACTGACTTTTCTTGTTATCTGGGATAAGGGAATATACTTTGAATTCTTCCAATTAATATTTCCACAAGGTGGATTGGGGTCCCTTAACTTAATATAACTTCCCCTCATTCCTCTAGTGATATCATGGCTAGTACTTTAAGGCTTCACCCATCAGTCAACTATCGATGTTTACAATTAAATAATAATACATTTACAATATTTGCAAGACATTTCATAGAAATCATAAATTACAATTAATTACAGGTTGGGGGAAACATGGGTGTTGGTTATCACTCTTTCTAACTACTTCTTGGGATGACCTGGGTTCATATATGAACAGGTTTCCAACAAAACCCTCTAAAACTATCGGCCCTCCTGGTAAACCAGAAGGCAACAAAGCACACAGAATGTACTGTGTAGTCTCATGTGAGATAGTTCTATGGGTGACTGCAATGCTCAGGTGCTTGCAGTCCAAGAATGAGTGGGGATCTAGGATTCTAATTAATTTTTCTCAGGCCTTCAGCTGATTACTCAATCTATTATTCTTAAGATCCATTCATCTTTGAAGATTATGCATGCATTCTAATAATCTAACTGACCACATATGTGTAAATCAATCATTAACAGGAATTAAATATGATCAAGCATTAATAGAAAGTAAACAGACATTCAATTATCACACTGTACACAGGCGTTATCACTGAAATTTCATCTGCAACATTGCATGCAAATGGTTACAGAAATACAGCAGTTCCAAACACCTATTAGTTCACCTACACCACCAAAAATGCATTTCCAAGAGGCAAAAACTATACAAATGGATAAAAATTGGCATGCGTTGAATCACTAAAGGAAGCATGCGCACAGTGCGCAGGCCAAAGAAGCCCGTAGAGCTCACAATGCACCATATGCACGACTGTGTATCAGAAAATCCACGCACTCCTGTGAATGGTGCAATTATGGTTCTTTTTGGCCCCTCAACCACTTATGGACCAACTCCCAACTTGATTTGACCCTCAGATCTGAGTTGAATCTGAATGGGGGGTTGGTCAAGGACCAAAGGGTGCCCTAAAGGGCCCCTTGTTCACACCAAAAACTAGTTGAATAGTTCCTTGAAGACATGCTATAAATGGAGGCCATGGGTGCACTAAGAATTTCATAGTATTGTTATGTTGCCTCAATCCTCCCTCAAGAATCCTTGTTTTTTTCTTGGAGCAGTCTAGCAACATTCCAATAAGCCATTCCAATCACCTCTTGAGGGAATAGGCTTGGATTTCTTCACCATTTTCTTTCTTGTTTATCATTGTAAGAAGAGCTATCCAATAGGGCACTCAAGAGCCCTCCCAAGGAGGACGAGAGGATCCATAAGTCCTCCTTTCTCTACGGTGTTGTGCCAACTAATATAGGTATCCATTGGTGGTATAATCTTGGTCATTTGGTTGATTGATTTTGGTTCAAAGTTTCTTATGTGTTCAAGTTTTATTTCCTTAGTTGTTTTTAGTTTATTTGCTTGTTTGTTTCATGTGCTTGGATTATCTAACTCATGCACTAACCTATGTCTTGTCTAACAGGCCCAACTAGACTTGTAAGTGCCATTGTTTGCTCACCCAAGTGACGAAACGGACACAACAGATTGGCGACCATACTGGGGACAAGGTATCAATTTCATCCCTATTTGGGCTTTTAGAGCACTTCTTTTTCACCCATTTGTCTTGAAGGTACCAAAACCAACCTAGCCTTACCTGCCAAGAGCCAAGCTTGGAGCTGGAGGAGGATAATTCCACTCAAAATCGCCTCCCCCCCACCGACACGTATCAGAACGTGTCCAGGTATTTCAGCCCACAGACGCGCATTCAAAGCATTGTGCACCCAAATTACATATGTTCATTGTGCACCAAAAGGTCTTCAGTTCTTTGTGCATTATAGGCATTGTGTGCCCACTGCGCCTCTGTCTGAACTGTAACCCGCACATATGTCCAGATTTTCAAAATTGTAAGTGCTTTTGTGATGATTTGAATGCCCCTAGCCTTCAAAATCTTACATTCATGTAATTTTTAAATTCACTCCACTTAGATTCCTTTCCCACGTGAAAGGTTAGTCAAACATAGGCACTTAGGGGGTAAAAAGAACCATATTTCTCCTCTTTTTCTTTAGGTTGCCACATGGATGGCTTGTTTGATTTGTAAAAATTAAGTTGAGATTCTTTGCTATCACATATAAAAACACTTGCATTGGAACCAGAAATCAACTTTAATCATTGAGTATGCTCTTCTCTCGAACCATAGAGCGATCTTGAGAATTAGAAAGGTGGTTAAGGGGGCATTTAATATCCCTTAAAAAAATATTTAGGAGAGGACAAAGCCCCCATAAGGCTCCTCTTAGTTTCTTTTGAAAATCATCTTAAATTTGTAAGGGCCCATACATGCCCACATGTTGCAAAAAAGGATAGTTTTTTAAATTACTTTCTTAGTTTACATCACTAGGAGAGTTTAAAAGATCAAAGTAATGGGCCCATACATGCCCACATGCTTGCAATCTAGGATAGTTTTTTCAAAGCTTTCTTAGTGTAAACAACATTAGGGATTTTAAAGGATTGGTAAGGACCCATATGTCCACATGCTAGTTCTTTAGGGATTTTAAAATTCTGCAAGGTTGTACCAATGACATCTAGTAAGATAGGTAATAAAGATTTGTAAGGACCACAAGAAGTCCACATGTTGCAAATTTACACCTAACTTATTAAAATTTGGCACATTTTATCACTTGCTCACACACAAAGTCACTCCTCACTCACATAATTTCATCTTGAATTGTGGAGGTTGAAGTAGGTTTTCTCCAAAATAATTATGAAATGTCCCACTATTTCTTGAAGAAATTATCCACGCCCACTTAATTCAAACGAGATTGGTTCACACCCCCAATCTCTCAACCCACCACATTTAAAAAATTTCTAAAAACTCACTAAGTTTCCCTCCACGGAAGGTGCCAAAAGAAATTTTTAGTCTAGGTAGGATCTCGGAGGTACGCATCCAAATAACCCCCCGTTATTTGGTTCTCATATTTTCAAACATTAGAAGTTGACAAATAGGGAACTTTTAAAATACTTCAATTCAAGTGTTCCTAACACCATAAGTCAGGAAGATACCCGTGAAGGATCGAAGGCCGAGGTCTAGTTGTTCTATGCATCCCCCCTTGAGTCACCCAACTCTTGGAAGGGATCCATCCTGTGACCCATTTTTGAGGCTGAAAATCTAAATGTTGCACTTTGAATGAGGTGCCTAGTGGCCAAATTTAGGACATCTACCCAGGTGGCAATTGTGGGCTGCAATTGCACCTTGATCAGATTTTGTGTGGCTATCGAGAAATATCACCAGATCTTTCGGGATATACACTCTCTACCCCTCATTATAACTGATTGTTTCATCATTCACTAGTTCCTCTTATGGTGGCTTCATACCCCACTGTTGAGTGCTCGTGGAAGGTCCAGTGCTATTTGAGAGGAAGGATGATACGTCTTTTTAGGACACAAACTTTTGTTTTGCTTGTTCTCCCATGCGGACAAAATCCACCTACCCACGTGTATTTTTATTTACAGTTGATTTATGTATGATGCTCATTTGATTACATGCGATTGTGAGATATATTGTGAAGGTCCAAATTATACAAGTCTCGTGTTCATTGATTGCTCTCATCACCATTTGCACACATTCACTTTGTTAGTTGGACATCATAGGCGACCCACAAAATCCCTATCGTTCCAGACGCTTGCAAAATCTCCCTCCTATTCTAGGAGGAGTTCCTAGTCTTGCCAACTCACCGACTCAACCATCTAACACCCCTGTTAGTGCCACTATTTTGGGATCATCTTTGCTTGGTTCCACCTTACTTGGGTCCACTTCCCAAGGCCATCCATCCACTAGTTCTCCTTCTCAAGGAGGCAGGGGGGAAACTTCTTCTCAAGGGAGAAGTACAACCCCACCAAATCCCCCTCAAGGGTCAGGTCCACTACCTGCTCACACCATGGTTGGAACTGATTCTCCACCACCACCCCCCATGCCATATTTGGCATCTCTCAACATTCCTAATTTGATTAAACTCATGAATGATCCTATATTGCATGACCCCACATGGACCAATATGTCTACCAAAATACCTTCAGACATTCCCAAATTTGAAGGAAACTTGGGGGAAGATCCCGCTAACCATGTCATGACCTTCCACTTATGGTGCTCTTCAAACAGCATCATGGATGACTCCATCCACTTAAGGTTATTTCAGTGCACACTCAATGGTCCATCTGCCAAATGGTATGTGGATGAAAAATCAGGGTCCCATGTGACTTTTGAATCCTTGGCCAAATCATTTTTGGCCTTCTTTCAATTACCAATTCGTCATGACACTGGTCTAGAATTTACCTCTGAGTGAAAACAAACATCAACTACAGATATTTCCAACCACATTCACGAATGGCGTCGGCAACGTAGTTTATGTAAAGAAGAAACCACCAAAGAACAATGTCTCGATTGGTTTATCAAATCACTCATCTCTATACTTTCCAAAGATGTGGCATCCACCTTCCCCCAAACCGAAGAGGAAGCCATCAACAAGGCTCAACAGTATGAACTCATTTATGCTCAGTCAGGTTACTGATACACAGTAATACCTGATGCACCGCAACCCCTACAATTTAGCCAGAACAAACCTAGGATGTCCCATGCAGAAGATGGATTGATTGGTACCACAACACACCACAACCCCTACATCCAACCACCACCTATGTACAGTACACCCCAATATTCGTCGATATATGGAGGTCCATCTTATTACCCTCCTCCCCTTTATCAACAGCCATATCATGTTTCTCCCCCTCCACCCATGAGTGGACCTTTGTCGACACCCATCATGCGCCCGACTTCTCAACCAAGTTCAGGTTCCCCTTCTACCTCAGCATATAACCTGGGCACTAGTGAAAGCGCTATGCCTTCCTATGCACCTATTATAGAAATATTTTCCTCACCTTATGCAATCTTGCACATAGGGCCTTTTTCCATTTCCCTATGTAGACTTAACATCATTTTTTGATGAATCCAGAGCTAAAAATACATATTTTTCCACATGTACGCACCTTGCCTACTATACAACATGCATATATGCAGGCTGCTCCACTACAGCTTGTGTACATCGGAATTTGTGCTAGAAAATAAAAAAAATGGAGTCAAGTTTCCATGTCACGACAAGAGATCTCTGATCCTTGGCCTTCCATATACTGGAAACGTTCTGACTCGTCCCTTCAGTTCCATTTGAAGGCTATAAATGAGTCAATTCTGAGCTATAGAAAAGGGGAGAAAACATTCAACTTTGAGAGCAAAGTTACTCTGAAGAAATTACTACTTCATATTGAATCTGCATCCCTTTGTCCTTAAAGTATGAACACAGTGTTCAGCCCCCAAGCTCTTCCCTTATTGTTGGAGAACCTCATTGTCTCCTTTCTATGATCTTGCCTTTGGTGGAGGATTGAAGTGGTGGAGGCCCAACTGGAAGGAACTTAGTTTCTTAGTTCTAAACCATACCGACACGGAAGTCTATAATGTTATCACTTCTGCTGATCATTTATTAATAGAAATACTCCTTTCTTGTCCTATTGGTATCATGCAAATATATGATTATTATCCATGGGCGTATTTGTTTTGTTTATTAATGGATTATGCTATATAATGTGCTAACCTTGTGTATTATCACTATATGCTTGCTCTGCTTGTTTGTTGAGAACTTGTTGTAGGTATAAAGCTTTGGGTCGAAGTGCTCAACGGTGGACATCATCAAACGTTTGGATGAGGTAGGCATCTTTCTTATCTCACTTGCACATTGGTTTATATAGCATATGTTGGAATTGAGTTGATTTCTGTAGTCATACCTATCTATTGTGGTTTACCCTAGCCATAGAGAGTTTTTTCCTCGTAACAGAATTGGCGACTGTACTGGGGAGAGATCTACTTTCTAAGGGTTGGAGTACTTTTTCTCCTTGCATTTCTCTCTTTCCTTTTTGTTTCTTATCGTATCATTGCTTGATAGATTCTGTTCACTCTGGGTCTGAGTTTTCAACCTTTCTCCCTTGCCTGGCCTTGTTTTGAAGCATATACGCGCCTTTTTCCTTGACAGTCGTGGACATCCATTGGTTGTCTCCCTGCAAGTTGCGTATATACACTATGTTTTCCTAAACAATTGCATACACCTTGTTTCCTAGCCTGTTTGCTTGGTCTGGTGTTTTCTAGGTGGGATTTGATTATTGTTGAGCCTTCTTAGGTCTTTGTAGCGCCTGTTAAGCATATCTGGGATGACAGGAAGCCTGTCTGGAGTTGAATTTTTGAGCAGAGTCTTTCTCATATTTTCATTTTGATTGTCCTTGTACTTTGGGTTGTGTTCTTTTCTTCTTGGTATTCTACTTGAGTTATTTCATTTATACACAGTAGAATTTATATATCAGGTTGCTTATCAGTCCATGCATTTTCTTTTTAGTATATTGAAAATAAAATAAAAAAATAGGCATTTCGCATTGCTTGGCATTTTTTGTCTTTTGAATCTTGATCATTATCTTAGTGCATTTAGTGAAAGATTGCATTTTACTTCAGAATTGCAGAGTTGAAATTGAAAATTGCATTGTTTTTATAAGCATATCATCCATTGAAAAGTTAAAGTTAGACTTTGCATTTCATATTTACTTTTCTTGCAAAGTCATAACATCATGAGTTTCACTTCCATACATTTTTGAGTAATCACGGCCAATAAAATTTACGCTTTAAATTAAAATTGATTAGTCACGATTTTATTTTCTAGGGTGCACAAACTAGTCTAGGATTTAGTGCCTTGGAATAGGATTTTGTGAGTAAACTTCTTCAAGGCAATTAAATCAACATATGTGTCTGAGAAAGGGAGTTGATAAGTCCATTGTATAATTGGCAAGATTGGGAGGCTCTGCTCACACCGGAGTTAATCACGAGGTCGTGCGAAGTTGGTTGAAGGGATATCCTCCGGATACTCGCCTAGCGTCAGAGATATTTCTGTGGATTTATTCATATCTGGGGATATTTCTAGTGCCCTTACCTCTGTGAGAGGTGGTGCTTTCAAGGTTTCGAGCTTTGCTACCCTGCCCATATGGTGATTTGGACTTATGAATGCTCTCTTGTGCATCAGTTATACAGTGGTTTATTAGTTTCTTGACTTAGGTATCTCATAGGTTACTTGCAGGGGTTATTCTGCAAGAACCCTGGGTCAGATAGGGCTCAGAAAACACACAACCTTTATGGAGGATTAACTCTCCGGGGGGGTCTGACTGAATGGTTGTTAAGCCCGTGAGGGCCCCTATAACTGATTATGTTACCTTTGATCTTTAGTGGGGAGTCTCAGGCCCCTCTTGGGCGAGACATACCTTCTTTAGGGAGGGAGGCTACTCAACCACTTTAACCCATTTGCATGCATATTGGCCGTTTGACTTTTGGTATTCTCTTTGACTATAGGTTGGCCTTAGGAGTCTACATTGAGTTTCATTATCATGGATATTAGTGGAGTTTCTTTTGCTCCCTCATTTACTGCTACCCACCCCATGATGCCTACTCATTTCATGGGGATGGATCCTTCTGCTTTTCACAATGGTATGCAGAACTATAACACTCAGTCCACGCCTTGGGTCTCTAGTCATTTTTCTGTTGATATGCCTTCCCCGTGCAATCCTCTCCCTGGTCCATGTATATGAATCCCAGCATTGGATCTGGAGGCACCATAGCTCCGATGCGTGTTTCTTCGTTTGATATGAGTCAAGTTCCTCAACCAACTCTCCCTATGGGAGGTTGGAACCTTCCATCTTATGGATCCAGTACTAGCTATGCTATTTCAGGAGCCAGTGCTTAGATGGGTGCTTATTCTACTTATTACACCCCATCCATGTATCCTTCATCCGCCATGGCGATTCCTTCGAATACTTTTCCCATGGCAGTTCTGCATGTGCCCCCAGGTATTTCATATGGGGAGAATCAGTTTTACAGTTCGGGCTATCCTCTTTATGGGAACCCTTCACAAGGGGGCAACATATATCCTCACTCGAATAATTCTTATCATGCCTTGGTCTCCTTGTATACCTCAGTAATGATGCCCGTACAAGCCTCTTCGAACCATTTTGGCGGAGGATACCACCTTTCTGGGTAGGGACAGGGGGTAAACCAGGAGCCTTCCTGACCTGCAATGTTTCAAAGCCAATATTTTCTTGGACCTTGGCATCAAATGTCATATTTCACCACCAGCCCAGTCACTGTCATTTATACTGGTGCTCCATCACCAGCCTCTTCCAGTCATGTCGGATATGGGTCAACATCTTCTGCAAATTATGTTGATAGCCCGCAACCAACATCTGCCAATCATGTTGGGGGCACCACCCTATTCACCACGAATCATAGCAATGTCACATCTCCAACCTCCATTCATCATGTAGGAGATGACTCTCTCACCTCTGCCAGTCATGTTGAGAGCATGTCACCATTCGTTGTGAACGACGCTGGGGGCATCAAGAAGCCTAGACGTCTCAGACGTAAGCCTAAATTTCTTTGCAGGACTTGCGAAGGAAGTCACCTTACTCGTTTATGTTCGGATACTATCAAGGTACCAGAAGTGTGGGGCTCACCCAAAGGCCCTTCAGATTTTGATACATCGGTGGTTTCCCTGCACCCTGTTCCTCCTTTGATCGACTTGACTCTATCCTCTCCTGACCTCACCCCTATTGTCGAGGGTGATGTGTCCCCTATCCCTATTACCATGCATCCTCTTCAACCTAGATTTCAAGAGGCAGTCATACCAGTGCAATCTCTGGTCAATCCCACCCTCCTTGTGGAGGGTGATGCATCCTTCAGTCATGTCATCAACATTTCTAATCCTACCCCTTATAAACGAGAGATATTTATTCTCTCCCCAAGTACTCTCCCTCCAAATCTCGAAGAGGGTCCCTTCGATTGGGATAGTCTTGTGGGGTATCCCATACCCCCACCTATGTCTTTTCCGGTAAGAGACATTATTCGAACCATCACGGAAATTGTATACTATGTTAGTGCTTTATCCTCCTCGACTTGGAGAGATTTGGGTTTTCCCAAGATTTTGTCGGTTATTTGTAAGATACTGACATTCCATAAAAGGCTGATACGCGAGCCTTGGCCTCCCCCATTACATGTTGATTAAAACAATGTCCATGAGTCTAATTTAATCTCTTTTCTGACTCATATAAAAAGCGAAAAGATTGTCGAGTGGTGTGTTCCTTTCACACTCATTAAATTGGACTGGAAAGGTCATGAGTCTTCGTTAATCTCTTTTCTGACTCATTTTCAAAAAGTGAAAAGATTGTCGAGTGAACTTGTCTTTTTCACACTCGTAAATTGGATTAGAAAGGACATCTATTTGGTACAAGTTTACCCCTTTTTCACACCAAGTAGACTAAAAGACATAAAAAAGGACTTTTTTGGCATCAAGTTGTGATTGCATCTCATGCCCTTGCTTGCAGTATTGAGCCTTTAGCTAGTTCTCACTTTGCATTATAAACCATTTGCCTCAGTAGTTTTTTCATCCTCAACCAAGTAGATCCTTGTTTATATCCTTCACAATTTGACACCCTATACCCAGGAGGGAACATCGCCCCAAGTGTCCATCTCTCACATGCATTTCCTTGCATTGAGCATAGGTATGTTCCACTGCTAAAACTAGTTTTTCTTACTTGCGACACTTGTTTCCTCCTCTGTATCATAGCATTCATTTGTTATGAAAAAAAAAAAAAACGGGCGGGAAGGAAGTATTATCTTATATTGGCAGTAGTCGTGTCACCTTTGAACAGAGCAAAAAGTTATTCAGTTCATTTGTCACCATAATTTTGGGTTTAGCATGGCCCTAGGAAGCTGAGCTTGTTATAGAGTCTTCTCTACCGACTGGTTACTCTTCCAGTCCCTATGGAGAACATTATTGATGCCTCCTGCATCTCATGGTTTCATCATCAAGTCTATGTTGCCAGAGTCTTCCATCTGTCTCTTTCCCTTGTTCAAAGGAAGTCTATCAACCTATGTCGGACACTCCTCAGAACTCTTGACTTTGCATGTCGACCATACCCTCAATTTGTCTGAGAGACACATGATATTTTGGTCCTATCATGCACCCTAGCCCTACTTTCATCATTGGTAGGTAACCTTGTACCCAACAGTCGACATTTCATCATTGGTCATTGACTAGGTGGTTTCCCTTGTGTTCGACAGCAAGACATATATTCACACGTTGGGATTCGTGCAGTGTCTTGGATGCCATTAGCCTTATTGGTGGTTTCCTTGCCTTTGTCAGTAGTTTTCATCATTAGCTGCTATTCAGAGGGTCTTTTTCATGTACCTCTTGCATTTGGCACACGCGAAAGATGCACAGGGTCGTTGGTTCGTGAACATGTTCTTCGTCTGATTTCCACCAAATTATGAAGATCCTACTTTGTTCCCCATGCTAACTGATGAGAGATGCCTTAATTATCTCCTTTCAGCGGGTCTCTTTCCATCGACTTCAGCTCATTTATTCTGGATATGGGACCTAGAGTCTTATGGGTACCTTGAGGCTTGTAGTCATTAGTGCCAAGCTCTCTCTCCATCAATAGTTGGGAATACATCAATGTTTTCTGATCAATGGATTCTTCAGGTGTTCGACACTAACTCCTTTATTCACACTTGTAAGAATGTACTCGATGCCTTGATACCTACTTTAATTATCAGTAGGTTGTCTCGCGTTTGTTAACAGTATACATCAATGACCGGTAATGAAATGATGTCTCATTATGTTCGACCTCAACTCCTTTATTCACATGATGTAGACTTGCACCTTTGGTGGATTGTCTAGAAGACTTAAGGACATCATTTTGGGGGCGTATCTTTCTTGAGTTGTTGCTTCCTTTTCATTGGACCAGTACCTATATGACTTCAACGATCATGGGAGATCAAATTGTACTACATTGTATATAGATATCTTCAAATTGGTTTTGAGACTGCTTCTATTGGGCCTTGTTCGTGACTATGAAAGATTTTGGCATGTAACCGCATTTGTGTTTTCCTATTCATGGCCACGGACACTTTTTTGGTATATTTTCCACATGGTTATGTGGTGTATTCTATTGGCAGCCATGTATGTAAAGTCGGTACAGAATGTAATGAGAAACTAGTCTTTCCAGTTGGGTCCCCATCACTCCACTTATGGGTTGTTTATAATGTATTTCAGCTATCGCAGATACTCCTTTGATATCACACATTAGGGGGCATATTTTATAGCAAGATTTGCCTCACCTTATGCAATCTTGCACAAAGGGCCTTTTTCCATTTCCCTATGCATACTTAGCATCCCTTTTTGATGAATCTAGAGATAAAAATACATATTTTTACACATGTATGCACCTTGCCTACTATAAAACATGCGTATACGCAGACTGCTTTACTACAGCCTGTGTACATCAGGATTTGTGCCAGAAAATACAAAAATGGAGTCAGGTTTCCATGTCACGACAGGAAATATCTGATCCTTGGCCTTCCATATACTGGAAACGTTCAGATGAGGCCCTTCAGTTCCATTTGAAGGCTATAAATGAGCCAATTCCGAGCTATGGAAAAGGGGAGAAATCATTCAACTTTGAGAGCAAAGTTACTCTGGAGAAATTACTACTTTATATTGAGTCTGCATCCCTTTTTCCATAAAGTCTAAACACAGTGTTCATCCCCCAAGCTCTTCCCTTATTGTTGGAGAACCTCATTGTCTCCTTTCTATGAGCTTGCCTTTGGTGGAGGATTGAAGTGGTGGAGACCTAGCTAGAAGGAACTTACTTTATTGGTTCTGAATCATGTCGACACGAAAGTCTGTAATGTTATCACTTATGCTGATCATTTATTAATAGAAATACTCCTTTCTCATCCTATTGATATCATGCAAATATATGATTATTATCCATGGGTGTATTTGTTTTGTTTATTAATGGATTATGCTATCTAATGTGCTAACCTTTTATATTATCACTATATGCTTGCATTTCTTGTTTGTTGAGAACTTGTTGTAGGTATAAAGCTTTGAGTCGAAGTGCTCAATGGTGGACATCATCAAACGTTTGGATGAGGTAGGCCTCTTTATTATCTCTCTTGCACATTGGTTTATATAGCTAATGTTGGAATTGAATTGATTTCTACAATCATACCTGTATGTTGTGGTTTACCCTAGCCATAGAGAGTTTTTCCCTCATAACAACACCCTAAGGATCATTTCCACAAAAAAAACTGTATTTTCCATTTCCTAGTCCTCCCCAACCAATTGCTCCTCCATAGAGACAACCACACGCTAGTGTTAACTTTGTTCAGCCCTCTCCATTCAGCAATTTCATACTTTTGAACAATTGAATACAGAAAATCTGTCCCATCAGCTGAATAATGCCAAGAAGAAAGGAAAAAACTGAAACAATAATAACCTAGGACCAGGGGGAAATAACCCCCAACAAAACCAACCTGTTGGGGGAAACCAGAATCAGGGTAACCAGAACCCCCAAGGGGACAATAACAACAAATGCCAAGGGAGGAACAACAACAACAATCTCTAGATGAACTTCCCTTGTGCTCTTTGCGGTGAGCATGGACATTACACTCACCATTTCCCCTAAATTGTCGACTTCAAATGGATGAAAGATTCCATGAACATACCACGTCCTCTAGTGTCGCCTGCCGCTCAGCAAGCTCCACAACAGTATTTGCAACAACCACCATCGGTAGTGTTGCAAAACCCTATTCCACACCAAGGTGTGATGAATACCCAATAGGAGATACATCCTATCCCACCACAAATGGGATAGTATCAAAACCCTGGAAATCTGGCAAATCGCAATATCCTCCTCACTAGCGAAAATAAATCCTTCTGCAAATGTGTGGTCTTCAATACAGCGTGTCCCCTGAATCTATTCCCACCACTTAGGAATCATCTCTATCTATAGTTGGACAACCCTTGATGATTCCATGCCCTAACACTGAACCCGCCATTCGTATACCTTGCATCCCATTACGACAGAATGTCAACAACCCTCAAGCTAGGGCAGCACACAATTATAGTCTGGTCGATGACTTGGCACAGTCCCCTACAGCCATGTCTGTATTGGAGGTTCTCCAAACTTGTCCCACTCAACGGAAATCCTTACTTTCCACCTTGGGGCATTCGACCTAGCTAATACTAGACTCATCACATTTGATCTATATTGTGGGGAACCTCGTCTCCTTGCTTTAGTATCTTTCTAGATACCAGTCAAGATTCAAAACATCACAGTTCATTGATGTATCATTGATGAAGGTGCATCCACATGCATCATGTCCAAAACTCTATGGAAAAAACTTGGCTCCCCTGAGCTAGTATCATCCGCCATCACTTTAAGAGCTTATTATGGTCAACCATCCTCCCCTAAAGGTCTCTTTCAAAATTTCCCCGTTGAACTCAGGGGAAAAACCATCCTTATCGACATTGAGGTTATTGAAGCCCTACTCGATTACAATATTTTGTTTGGACGTAGCTACATGTACGCTATGAAGGCAGTAGCCTATTCTATGTTTCAAACGATGATGTTCCCCCACAACGCGAAAATCATCACCATAGACCAAGTTTCACATTACGAGCCTAACCACTCCTCCAACATCGATAACATCTTGCCTCTTGTCCGCACTATTTCTTACGCACTCATACACCCCTCATCACAAGTGTGTGTCATATATTCTAATGGAACTAAAACTAGAGATACCATTCCTCCCACTGAGTCTTCTCCACCCCTCGACGTCCCACCAGTTGAAGAAATTCTACCTCAATAATTACCTGAGAACCCTACGACACCACTTATCCCCGATTTCACCCTTCCCCAAGGGAAAATCCCGGTTTGGGAAACAGTCCCCCAAGCCATTACTCAAATCCCCTTCTTCTACCCCTCACTGGGAGTACAATATTTTTAGGTAGTTGCAACGCTTACGCTTCCCAACATGGTGCTCGCCATCCCTATATAGTATCTATACCCACCATCGATGGTTCCTCAACCATCCCTCCCTCCTCAGTCAGAGGGAATTCCGATGCAGATTCTAGTACTAGCTCTGGCCACGCCACCCTCACCCCCAATCACCAGCACCACCGCTACGACTGGGGGCAGACGAAAGAAGAAAGATCCTACCTCTCCACTTCCTCCCCAAGTTCAACCTCCTTGTGCACTATGTGAAAGAGAGGGACACCCCATGAATAAATGTCCTTCCCTTCATGAATTACGCAATCTGATTCAACGCCCTTGAGCAACCCCATCGCTCACCACTTCACCAAGCACACCTAGTACTACCACAACGTCCCCTACTATAGGAAGTAAAGTGCTACGAACCAAATTTGTGTGTGCCATCTGTTCAAAGTATGGCCACTACACTCATCATTGCCCCGCTCTACCTCAGTTTCGACAGACGCTAACGGAGGTACGCCAAACCTTTCAGCAAGAGTCCTCTTCACCAACACCTTCAGGTACCCATGTCACCGACATCCATTATGTCTTGACCTCAGTCATCGAATGGATGAGATTCCCTTTCTCTCTTTGTGACTCACTTGCTCATTTCACATATTGATGTCCTTTGATTATTGAGTATCAATGTCATCAATTAACTCTTATTCAAAAGCATTCGACCACCTCACCTCATATGATGTAAGTGACTCCCCCCATCCCTTCTCCAGATATTGTTCACATCACCTCCCCTAAACCTAAATCACTTCCCATCCCTCCATGGTTCATGGATAGAATCTCTAAGGATATTCCCCCAAATCCTCCCAACTCTCCGGTTCATTTCCCCCAGGAAATCTTACCCCCTACCACAGTTTACAACCCACAGTGTTTGGGCATTTGCTTTATGTCAAGCGAGCCATCACACCATAGTTGTGATACCCCCTCTACATCTTCACCACTTGAATACAATCACACGATGACAGCCGCCCCTGTTACCTCCTCGGATCCCCTATATTCTCGCATTTTTCACTGCGACGAAGATATCCTGGAGGAACTCTCTACCCCCGATTTCCCATGGAATGCACTCCATCACAAAGAGATTTTTATATCATAGGAAGCCTTTGACCCTCCTAGCCAATCCTCCATATGTGCAATCGAAACCAAGTATTTTATTCCATCAGGGAATATAGACTGGTTCAACAACCCTATCCCTGCCCCTGATGCTTTTGAAGAAGGCAACATGGTCAATATTTCCCCCACTATCAAAATCGACATTTCCATCAAACCGAGAATCATCGAGGAAATCACCATTGGCGTCACATGCTCCCCTGAGGAACTCACGGCTTACAAAGCTCTCTTTCAGGAATACTGATATTTTCTTTCCTGGTCATATATGGCGATGCATGGCCTCGATCCTTCTATAGTCGAACATCGCATCGACACATGGCCAGATGTTTCCCTAGTATGTCAAAAGCAATGCCCACTTCACCCATCCAAAGTCGTGGCTATCAAAGCCAAAATTGACAAGTTATGCGCTGCAGGGTTCATATACCCCATCATGTATACCTCATGGTTCTCCAACCCCATCCCTGTTAACAAAAAACAAGGCATTATTCACGTCTTCACCGACTTTCGCGATCTCAACCATATAGTCCCTTTTGCCAAACTTCCACACTCAGTTACAGGAGCTCAAATTATTTGTTTCCTAATATGTCTTCAGCCATGGGATCAAGGTCCCACCACCTACATAGTCACATTCCCCAAGTCACCATCTGCACTCGGCCCCAGGGGAGCATTTTTCTCACATCACGTCCAGGTACGCATGCTCATGTTCAAAATTATCAAATAACTGGTATATGTTATTTATATTCAGATATTGTTCACATCGAGTATTTGGTTTTAATGTGTGCAGGTACTTGGTCATCACCAACCAGCGCATCCCCTTCAGGTATATGATCAACACTGGCATGTAATCATTCCCTCTTATTATCAAGTGCATCTTCTAGTCACACCCTCCGACATTCACCTTTAGGGTCCCTACATCCGGGTCTGTAGTACTATCACCTCCGCTGCATTTTGGTATTGTCACCCAGTAGCACTCTCCCCCACATGAGTTGTCCCATTCATAGTCCCCCCTTGGGACTTTGACACTCATGCTGCTTTATCCCCCTAGGGATGGGAGTCCCAATAGTCTTATGCATTTCTGAGAATCAGACACATACTCCTTCTCATCATTTTTCTATCTTTCCCAATGGAATCCCAAGTTATCTCAACACGATTCTATTTTGAATGTGCCTCCGTGGTATCATTAACCCTCCATTTCATCCACAATCAGTTTGTCCATCTACATATTTCCCTCCATTCATTTACCTCATACAAAAACCCACCCATTGGGGCCCCTACCCTCCACCAATTCTCCACACAACTTGCGCCCTCACAGGCCAAGCCATCTTGCATTCAGGCACCCATTTCTGTATCTGTACACTCATCCCAAATTATTCTTTATTTATTTGGTAATTGTAAAAAGCCTTTGTTTCATTTACTTAGGTTTTTGTTGTCACCCTTGATGACCTTATTTTTCTAGAAAAGAAAACCATGTCGCCCTTGGTTGGGGCATTCACTATCCTCTACTCATGTTGACATCGTCCATAAACCCTGAGTATCCCACATTCCATGTACCCATGATCTCTGAGTCTGTCCACTTTGTCACGCCTCTGGCACAATTTAACCCCATGTCTAGTCGTCCCCCTGACGCTAGATACAGTTTCATGGTTGTTGTCAATCATCCTTCAAACATACCCCCAACCAAGGGAAGTCTTGAGTCTCACCACATCTTGACTTTGTTCATGTTCCCTATTAATTATTGATCGTATCTAGTGGATTTCATGAATCCCTTTGCTTCTTGGAGTCGCGTCTCCCTTTTTGTCGAAATTAGAATAGTTTCCAGAAGGGCAACAATATCTTGACTCTCATTACCTTTACAATGAGGAGTCTCAGACAACATAGAGACAACCGTCATTTCTCTCTGATGTCATTGACCCCCATAACATTTGAATTCAACAAAATCTCATGTTACGGTGGGTTTTACTATGCGACTATTGTAGTTGTTTTATACCAGTCGAAGACCCCTGAATTTGTTAGGCCATCAATGCCTATGAGTCATCGACACTTCTTGCAGGCATCCTTGCCTCTTTTCAAAGTATGTTCACCATCAAAATTGTCATATGTCATTATCAAACTTCCCCGGAGGGCGCTTCAGTTATCTACATCAGTATGCAACTTCAGTTACTATCTTACATTTTGAGTTACATGACACGAGCATGGGGCATGCCCACCTCGTTTGTATACAGATTTTATTTTCTCTCCCTAGAGAAAGGTTTGGGTCCCACAGTTTCCCCTCTCACTCTGATGGATTGCTCTTGCAGTTCCTATCAGCACTCTTCCTTACAATGGCACTCTTAGTAGAAGAAACATTGATGTATTTCACCTATACATATGCTCCTAACCTCACACATCAGGGGGCATCTGTTATCACTGAAATTTCGTCCGCAACATTGCATGCAAATGCTTACAAAAATACAGCAGTTCCAAACACCTATTAGTTCATCTGTAGCACCAAAAATGCATTTCCAAGAGGAAAAAACTATACAATTGGACAAAAATTGACATGTGCTAAATCACTAAAGGAAGTGTGCGGGCCAAAGAAGCCTGTAGAGTGCACAATTCACCATATGTGTGACTGTTTATGAGAAAAGTCGTGCACTCCTGTGAACGACGCATTTATGGTTCTTGTCAGCCCCTCAACCACTTATGGACCAACTCCCAACTTGATTTGACCCTCAGATCTAAGCTGAGTCCGAATGGGGGTTGGTCAAGGACCAAAGGGTTCCCTAAAGGGCCCCTTGTTCACACCAAGAACCAATTGAATAATGCCTTGAAGACAAGCTATAAATGGAGGCCATGGGTGCACTAAGAATTTAAGAATTTCATAGTATTGTTATGTTGCCTCAATCCTCCCTCAAGAATCCTCTTTTTTTCTGGGAGCATTCTAGCAACATTCCAATAGGCCATTCCACTCACCTCTTGAGGGAATAAGCCTGGATTTCTTCACCATTTTCTTTCTTTTTTATCATTGTAAGAAGAGCTCTCCAATAGGGAACTCAAGAGCCCTCCCAAGGAGGAAGAGGGGATCCATAAGTCCTCCTTTGTCTACAGTGTTTTGCCAACTAATATAGTTATCCATTGGTGGCATAATCTTGGTCATTTGGTTGATTGATT
Organism: Picea mariana; assembly: GCA_032191745.1. Classification (NCBI taxonomy): domain Eukaryota; kingdom Viridiplantae; phylum Streptophyta; class Pinopsida; order Pinales; family Pinaceae; genus Picea; species Picea mariana. Next base: position 128,112 of record JASDQU010014461.1, read on the forward strand.
TTGGTTCAAAGTTTCTTATGCATTCAAGTTTTATTTCCTTAGTTGTTTTTAGTTTATTTGCTTGTTTATTTCATGTTCTTGGATTATCTAACTCATGCACTAACCTCTTTCTTGTCTAGCAGGCCCAACTAGACTTGTAAGTGCCCTTGTCTTGCTCACCCAAGTGAAAAAACAGACACAACAATAGGTTTAACCATGGTTCACCCCCTCTTGGGCTACGTCCACAAAGATTTGGCTTCTTAGACTCTTTTAATATGTTTTCTGCAAAATATGGCGCCGCGCGCACTATAATTCCGATCATACAATCATGAACAAGGTTCCATAACCTCTGTGAGGCAGACTATATCACACCAGGCTCCTCAGCCTGTGATCTAACCCTCAAGATCTCGCTACTTTAATCTCCTACAGCTCAACAACTTACAAAAATGTATCACAATAGCTCAAAATCCGAACAACTACTTGGAACACACTTTAACCAACATTACTTTGTAATCGACAGAACCCTGACCTAGACCTCCTAGGTTCTTATTTATATTGTTTTACAAGATCATTGGTCGTTACAATATCTTTCCAAAACCATAACCCTAACATGTTTAGGTTTTCCTGCCTGCACGCCTTGCATGATTTCCTCCCTTGCATGTGGCTTTCCCTCGCAAAGGAAACCCCCTCGAAAACCACCCCAAAGGAAACAAGGCCACCCAAACATCCAATTATACACACATGGGGGCCACGCAAGAAGGCCAAGGTGCACAAGAAGCTGCCAGAGTACATGATTACTGAGTATGACATCGACCTCGTGGCAGAAAAAGTTCAGGACTATGCAGCTGAGGAGTTCAAAGAAGCCCATCACCAAAGAGGTCAGATCCAAAATGAGTTGGAATACATAAGGCATGTCCTAAACCAGATAAGAGCAACGCAAATTCTTGAAAGGGGAACAGATACCTTCCCCACGGCAACAGAAGCATAGGAAAGGACCGCACCGAGCAAGCAAGATACCATCCAAACCATAGCGCAGGAAATCTCAGACATCCAAGTCACATCCAACATGTTGCAGATGGATGAGACTGTAGCCTGGACACCACTAAAGGATCTAGCATAGGTAGAGTTTTTAATGGCAAGAATACCAACCAAGTCATTGTACAAGCTTCAAGTCAGTGTCACGCAGGAAGTGCAGCCACGCACAAGGACCGATGCGGTAGAACTACAACACACAAATAATGGCAAGGAAACCTTAGAACTGGTAGTCGAGCAGGTCAAGCTTGAAACCAAGAAGGAAAAAGAATGCACAAATGGAATGGAACAGGGTCTGACAACAGTGTATAATCGCATCCCTGACACCACGCAAGCAGAGAACAAAATCACAGAGGAGAAGCTCAATCTCATTGCACAAAACATCGATCAGTACAGGTAAGAGATTGAGGATCTAAAGGAAAATATACACCCTATGACTCCTCCCAAGGTCCGAGAGAAGAGGAAGAAAGAAGATGCACTCCACATAGAAGAATTGGAGAAACAAGCAAGCGCAACAGAATAATTATTCAACATATTCTCCTAGTTATGGAAAATCCTATAAGAGGATGAGAAAGTCCAGCAGTGCGACATGGACGAGGAAAGACTTAGCATGGCCATACAGGAGCTCATACAAAGGCATAATGAAATGAGCATTATGGAGTGCTTGAAAGGCAATCAGGACTTGAAGAAGCTGCAGTCCGAGTTGAAAGCAGCGCAGATGCAAAAACAAGAGAGACAAGTAGAAGTGGAACCACTCCAGGAACAAGCAGTGCAGATGATCACACAAATGGAGGAGGAGAAGAATATCATGGCACAGGAACACACAAAGAGCGCAACACTAATCCATGAGGATATCACAATGCAATCAGTAGAGGCAATGACAGGAAAAGTCGCGCAGGTCCAGGCAAGAGGAAGGGAATTTGCAGACAATTTCCACAACCTAGCAGAGGTTGTTCAGGGAGTGCGCACTGCCTAGGTGGCTCAGGATGAGCCACATGTCAGTGTTGGGGATCTGTTGGTCACATGCATATTTTGAGGAAATACCTATTTTTGGAGGATAAAACCCAATTTTGGAGAAGAACAGTTGGCAGGAAAAGCATCACGTGCAAGGGAAAGCCGCATGCGAGGAAATCATGCAAAGCGTGCAAGAAAGAAAACCTAACCATGTTAGGGTTATCATTTTGGTAAGATATTTTAATGACCAATGAGCTTGTAAAATAGTATAAATAAGAACCTAGGAGGTATAGGTCGGGGTTTTGTCAATTAGAGAGTATTGTTGGTCGAAGTGTGTTCCAAGTAGTTGTTCGGGTTTTGAGCTATTGTGATACATTTTTGTAAGTTGTTGAGTTGTAGGAGAGTAAAGTAGTGAGATCTTGAGGGTTAGAGCACAGGCTGAGGAGCCTGGTGTGATCTAGTCCACCTCACAGAGGTTGTGAAACCTTGTTCATGATTGTATGATCGGAATTGTAGTGTGTGCGGTGCCATATCTTGTAACAAACATAATAAAAGAGCCTAAGAAGCCATATCTTTATGGACATAGCCTAAGAGGGGGTGAACCATGGTAAAACCTATGTACTATGTGATGATTGAATGTTTGTTTACTTTATGTTAATGGTTGATCATCGTTAATTCATGTTAATGATTGATTTACACATATGTGGTCAGATAGATCTATTAGAATGTGTGCATAAGCTTCACAGATGAATGGATATTAAGAATAATAGATTGAGTAATCAATTTAAGGCCTGAGAAATATTAATTACAATCCTAGATCCCCACTCATTCCTGTACTGCAAGCACCTGATCATTGCAGTCGCCCATAGAACTATCTCGGGTGAGACTATGCAGTACATTATGTGTGTTGTGTTTCCTTCTGGTTTACCAGGAGGGTTGATAGTTTTAGAGGGTTTTGTTGGAAACATGTTCAGATCTGAACATGGGTCAGCCC
>JASDQU010014462.1:4736-22285 GCA_032191745.1 Picea mariana
AGTTGCAGCTGGAGAATTGGGAAGTTGTTGCTTCCTATGAATGAATTCTTGAAATATCTGAAAAAATATTTCTTGGTTTTCTCCCATTTGGGTTTCCACATAAATACTGATGTACTGTGTTCTTGATGTGATGTTGATGGGATGTTGGTTATGATTACATGCATATGATATATATATTGAATGAAATCATATATGATACAATGATGATAAACTGTTGAATATTGTTGATAATGTGAAAGACTATATATTATCATTAAAAAGTGGTATATAGGTGGATATCGGTGGCTACCCACCTATTTCGACTGGCTCATATTGACAGTTTTTTAGTTTGGAAAATTTTTCCTAGTTTCTGGGTCCTGAACTTCTGGGGCCATTTTGAGGCCCTAAACAACGTTTTTATGGATCACCATAATCAAATTATAAATGGAATTATAGTTTGATGATATAATTTGTAGTCCTTGGATAAACCTTTCCAATAGACTATCGTGTGCCTAAAACAAAGATCGTATGAAAAAGTTACAATCCTGGGAAGTTTATGTACCAACTTACCCCAACGGGGCCCACATACCTTTTGGCGCTTCATCTCCTAGGGTTATGTTTTTGGATGTCTAGGGTTTTGGAATTCATGATTATTGTAAAAAGGATTTTAGAGTCTCATTGTACTCATCTTCTTGTGAATGAGCGCAAATGTCACATCTCTTCTTAGAGATAAGATGCCACCATTCTATCAAACTTGTTTTTAGTCTACATTTTACAGTTTCAACATATTTTTTTATTGAATAGAAGCCAATTTTATTGTATCTCTGTTATTGTTCATTGTTTCTCTATGTTAATAATACTAATATTTTTTGTTCATTTCGTTCTTCTCATAAAATATGGATCAGTGGTATCAGAGCAGTTTCCTTCTTTTCATTCTTAGTGCATGTCCCTGAGAAGGTCAAGGTATAAAGAGTTGGGTCTCGAGATTGTTTCTCTTGAGGAAACGAGCTCTCGCAAACCCAAGAGATCTTCTGTTGAGTCTCCATTTTGACACCTCTATTACCCTATATTATCCTCTATCTGAGTCAATTTTACCTCTCACATGTGCATATGTTGTCTATTTCATACACAAACCTACTTTGTGACCTTTTCCATGTGCATAGAGAGGTAACCTATGTTAAAACATGATTTGTTTGATTTTCTTGATTAAATTGGAATTAAATGGTTGATTATTTATGCTCCTAATTACTTTGACTCTTAATTAAGCAGTTGATCTTCTACTCCACTGATCCGGTACCATCCTCAGGCCTATTTCAGTTCTCTGCATCCATCCGGTACCAGCACAATGCCTAATCCGGTACTAGCACAACACCTATTCCGGTACTGGGACAACGCCTCATCCGATACGACCAACTCAACGCCTCATCTGGTACCACCAACTCAGCGCCTCATCTGGTACCATCCTCACACCTATTTCGGTACTGCCTTTGCACTAGTCCAGTACCCATAGTCGTGACTATGTTCATCCGGTACTAAACCCCGGCCTATAGGATTATGGTACCAACTATTCTAGTTCGGTACCAATTGTGCTAATCTGGTACTAGAAATAATTCAAAATTTTGGAATGCTTCTAGAAGAAAATCGGGGACATGGGTTTTTTCTAGAGAATCGTTTAAATATGGACACATGTGGAATAATTCACCCATGTCACAAGTGTGTATCTCCATCCCAAGGGGAATTATTCTGCAAAAATTAACAAAATCTCAAACTGCCAACTTGCACCTTGATTTCCGTGCAGATGGAATTAGATCTAGAAATTGTACGAAAGGGTTTTTTTTCTAGAATGTGGAAAATTGAGTAATATGTGGGAACTTTTCCAAAATCCGAATTGTTTTAGAAGATATGGGTGGATCTCTAACTCAAATATGCCCAAATTGATGAAAAACCCAGATTTTTGGTTTTGTCCTAAAATTATAAAAATTGTTTTCTTAGTTTAGGGATTCGATTTCATCCATTCCTCCATGGATTTTATGTATAAATAAGACCTCATAGGTCTGAGGAAAGGGGAGGAATTATTATGCTGTAAGATTGTTTCTTGAAGAAGAAGGAATTGCTATGTTGTAGGGTTGATTTTTGAAGATTGTTGGTTGTACACCTATTTCTCAAGTAATGATATAATTTGAGTTTACGGATTATATGTGTGCATTTACATAATATCTACTATAATTTTCTCTTAAGATCTTCCTTGTTGGTATTGCAAGGGCCCACTAACCTAATCAAGGTAAGCCTCTTTGTAATTAATTGTAAATATGATTCTTGTTTTCTGTGTGTGTGAATAGAGTAATTTTATGTTTGATTACAACATCTAATTCCACCCTGTCATGTTTCAGTGATACCTTTAATAGAAGGTCACATGGATGTGTGGTAATTTTGAGTAAGTGAGAGTTGTGTGTGTAATGTGAGATCTATGAGGGTAATGATTTTTGAGTAATGATTTGACATCTTTGTGTGAGTATGTGAGAACAATAATTCAATTTAAGTGCATGCATTTGTTAGATTAAATACTTTAGTGTTTGTTTTTATTTTGCAAGCCTGGGGACAAGTTGGATATCCATCTTTCACCATACATGATCCTTTAATGCAGTATTCCATCACACTTAGAGTTTCCTTCCATAATTGATTAGGTTACATCTTGCAAATACAAGCACAATCAAGACCTCCATCTCTCACGTTACATGCGCTTACAATGGAGTGTTTACACCTTGCTTGGTAGTTATTTTAGCTTAGTTAGGTTTCCAGAATGTTAATGATTGATTGTGTTATTGTTCTAGGAGATAAAATCATAGACCATATCTATATTTCATGAGCCTATAATGAGTAGATCCATCCCCTGAACAAGAATTCCGAATTATACATTTGTTGATCAATTTTGCTTTCTAGATTTTGAATTGTGTGAAGAGTGTTATTGTTGAAGTGTGCCCAGATTTTCTTGTTAGTCGTTGTTAAGAGTAGTATCTATAGATAACTGAGTCAAAGTCGATCTTTCCATTTCATGAGCTTGTAAATGGACAAGTCATTATCTAAGCAAGATCTTTTGAATGCATGATTTTAATATTTTGTTTGCGAGTTTTGCTTTCTAATTTTTAAAACTGTGTGAAAGGCAGAGTATTGAGTTTTGAATGTTTATTATTTATGCTATACTCATCGGTCGTAGATAAATCACTTGTTGCCAACACATATAGTGTAACAACTCTGTTGATTACGAATCCTGGATTGACATATAAATGAGTGTAATATATTAAGCATATTTATACACCAACATTTTGGCATCGTTCCTGGGGAGTTGTAAATGGTAATAGGTAGTATTTGAATCAGATTTCTTTAATGGTGTTGGATTGGTTTTATGGATGAACTAAGGGTAGAGAGAAGATGATAATACATGAGGGAAGAGCCCATGCATCCAATTTGTTGGTGTTGCTCAAAAGTTAGGTTGTCCTCTCTTCTTTTAATGCAAGTGTGTTTTTCCTTCTTTTATGGAAAATTGTGTTTTCGTGATGGGCTAGCTTGTGCGAACAGATAACTTGGTGACAGCAAGGTCCCAGTAATGCAAGGAGTTCAAGTTTGGTGTGTTTTATTTTTTCAAACACTTTTAATTTCTTAGTTTTAAAATTCAAATCTTTGATGATAAATCATTTTTGGGGTGTTGTAAGAACCCTCGAGTACTAATTTGTGTTGCAAGACAGGGATCATCAACCAGCTAGAGTAATTCAAGGATGATCGAGAGCTTGAAGAATGCTCCTCCAAGAAATTTCTCGCATTCTAGTAGAAGTTGGGATATCTGCCTCTCAGGAAGAGCATATATTAACAACAATCAAGAATTTAGTTGTCTCTCCACATGAATATTTAGAAGTCTCGTTGGATTCCTCTTGTCAATTTGTTGAGGAGAATAAAGAATCATGGATAGAATTCAATGGAGAGAAACCATTGGAACCTGAGATTGAGGATTTCTCAGCATGCCTCTCAGCAGATGTTGTATGTACTCCAAAGACCAATCATCTTGAAGAGGATAATTTTCATAGCATGTTAGAGGAAGATCACATTCAGTGTGAACTAAACAAAGAAGATAAACAAGAATATAGTGATCCTAGTGAAATATGGTTTCAATTAGTTATTAGGTCACACCACTCTTTTATTTTTCATTATTTCTTGATCTCATCATCAAAGCAGTTGGTCCTTCATACTCCGGTATGCATTAACATTTATATTTTAAACCCGAGTATGGATATATTTCTAACCATGTTATGCACATGGCTTCACTGAAAGTATTCTTATACTTGAAGGAATTTTTCTTTGGTTCAATTAGAGTAGGATAGTAAATAAATAAATAAATGTTGCATATAAGTGCAATGCAACCTATCTTTCATACTTTTCATAAATGGGAATGTACAAATCTAATAAAGCAATCAATTTAATATCTTTTGTTCCTATAATAGTTTTCTTTCTAAAAGTTATGATAATTTTGTTTGGAATTTTATGAGAATGTAATCTCTTCATCCTATGAATGCACACATAATATTGGAAGGGTTTCAAAAAAGGATAAGGCATCCTTGTCAATGGAAGATAACATGCAAGGGAGTGCTTCATGACCTATTTCTTCAAATTTATTCTTTTTCCTTAAGTTGTTAAAAAAGATTCATCCGTGCTTTATGCTTACCTATATATTTTAAGACCACTATTTCACAAGGATGATTGATTAAGTGATATTTTTAATAGAAATTAAAAATGAATGTTAATTCCAAACTATTTTATTCATAGCTAATAATTCAACTTTTGACATTTTCCCTAAATTTTCTATTTTTAAGCATCTATTTTTAATTAGTTCTATTGGTTTGTTTTTAGCAGATGTTCAAAATCCTTTGAGCAACTTTTTTTAGCGTCTCACATTGTTTGCATGAGGCCATGAAAAACCTCATGCATGGGGGAGTGGTTGTTGAGAAAATAGTAATTAGTTTTATTTTCTAATAAAATGGAAGTGGCAACAGAAGTAGTGGTTAGTTTGGTTCCAAAAAGAGGAGGTTTCTGCATCTCAAAAGGAGGTTGACCAACTGCATTTTATTTATTGTTATAGAGCTTGGAACCCAATCATTTTATGACACTTATGTTGAAATCTCAACATTCCTACATCAGTGTGTTGATTGTAGTTTTTCCAGCATGATACTTTAACATAACAAATTCATATGTTTCTTCTTGCATCAACAATAACTGCTAGCATCTTCTACAACTTGATACTCAGAGTATTCTAGCCACAAGGATAAGCCTACAAGTTCCATACTACAGAGTACTACCCACAGGTACCTTGTCCAAATTCCCTTTGAGTACGGGAATATCATTTTGTGATGGTCCGGTACTGGATAACTTCTCTACGCTCATTCGGTATTGGGAAAAAACTCCGTGTTCTTTCGATACTGGGAAAAAATCGTCATTCATTCGGTACTGTGGGCCAAACTCTCTGTTCATTCGGTACTGTGGGAGAAGGTATGCATTCATCTGATATTGGGAAAAACTTTGCGTTCATCCGGTACTGGGCAAGGTTTGCCTTCATCCAGTACTAGGAAATAAGAAATATGCGTTCATCTGGTACTAAGGTGATCTGGTACTGGTAATGAGGTGTTGGTAGTCATTATTCTATATTCAAAGTTTTTTCTTCTCGATTTAAATGCTTCAAGTAATAGGATGTATAAACTCAACATTTTTTCATTTTATTAAGGAATTAGACTAATTATGTATTAAACATGTGGTTACTCTCATACATCCTCTTATCCTCAATTATTGCATGATCCCTACCATGAAATTCTATAAGCCTTCATATACATCTTCTCGTATAGAAATCATTCATCCTGTCACTTTGTTTCTGCCCCCTGTTACTTATTTTCATTTTTTTGTTTCGGTACCGCTCTGTTCCGGTACTGCAGAATTCTATTCTGGTACTTTTATGTTCTGACATTGCTCTGTTCCGGTATTGTTATGTTCCGATACTGTAGAATCTTGTTCCAGTACTGTCCTGCTTCGGTACTGCATAATCTTGTTCCGATATTGTCCTATTCCGGTAGTATCTATTACGGTACTGCAAAAACCTGCTCTGTTACTTATCTGATATTGATGCCAAAGTGATATGTTCTTTGTCATGTGCTTAACATGTTTTCACTTCAGGTAATTGGAGGTATGAGCTAATGTTTTCATGTTCTTTCTATCAAGAATCATTTAAGTCTTGTGTTGAATTGTTATGTACTCTCATATACATCTTCCTCCTACATTGTCACACTCACCCCTAAATGAATCATATTTGCTATCCTTTGAGAAGATATTTCCACATTTAGCTCTATATGATAATGGGTGCACCTCTCTTATTACCTCATAATTTTGAAAAAAAGTGATTACTAATTGAAATATCCATTGAAAAGTGGTGACACCATTATGTCTAATACTAACCTAGTTGATTCAATAAGTTCTTATCCAAGTTTATCTTTACAAGTTTCTCTTGGAAGGTATTTATGAAAACCTCATGTGGTGGACCGCCCTTGCAAAACCGCAATGAACTTTCATGAGAACCCTAATAGGATTAAATAGAGGGATCTCTTAGTCATTATTCGAGATGTTCCATTATACATTGAATAGCTGAGATTTAAGTCTAATGCAGATGATGTCACCCTTGGGATAATTGCAAGCAATTAATTATGTGCCTAATAACTCTAAAACACTCTCGTACCACCTACTTTCCTTATACTCTAAAACTATCAACGAACAATATACATCATTCTAAATCTTTTGAGTAATATAATAAAAGGGAAGTATCAGGAAGTACAAGTAAAACCGTTGAGGTACTGAACATGCCTGCTGGCAGCAGGGACATGCTTGTATGGTACTAAGGTAAACTCATTGGGGTCTTGAATAGGCCTGCTGGCAGCAGGGCTATGTCGGGTAAAGGGAGTTGAAAAACATAAAGTGGCACACCTAAAACTGAACAAAAATCCTTGGGTCTCATTCTGAAGGATTATCAAATCAAGGCTAGGATATGACTTTTATATCTCTCGGATGATGTTCTTAAGAACCATCAAGTATCCACTTTAGAGTTCTATCTTTAAAATAAATAGGTTTGCATGAAAGTGGGACCCTCAGTATATGTAATTCACCTTACCTAAGAAAGAAGAGCTTCATCTCTAAAAACTTGGATAAGAAATGAGTTAATCATATTGGGATGTATTATTTTATGTGTTCCTCTCTTCAAATGAGATCTAAACTATGATTATATCACTTTTATTTTAAAGGTAATCTATCTAGGGGGGCCTATTAGTCAAAGTCATTATGAAAAAACTTGGCCACTATCCTATAATCATATTAGAGTCACAACCAACCCTTTCTCCTAACTATGATCCACAACATATTGGATAAGACTTAACGTCAAATCACTAAAAAATCTAATCTATTACTCATGACTCCACTTTTCCATCATAATTGTTTTTCCATGGGTAAGAAGTGTGAATCATAGGCCAGGAAGTTTATATTGTATATAAGGTTACTTAAAATATAACTTAGGAGCTGAAGAAGGATGGAACGTCAAGGAATGCTTGATCGAGTGAGTAGTACCATCAATTTTGAAATTTTGAAGATCATTGTTGCATGAGGACATGCAATGACTTAAGCATGGGGGAATGTTGAATCTCCATTTTGAGACCTCTATTACCCTATATTATCCTCTATATGAGTCCATTTTACCTTTCACATGTGCATATGTTGTCTATTTCCTCCACAAACCTACTTTGTGACCTTGTCCATGTGCATAGAGAGGTAACCTATGTTAAAACATGATTTGTTTGATTTTCTTGATTAAATTGGAATTAAATGGTTGATTATTTATGATCCTAATTAATTTGACTCTTAATTAAGCAACTAATCTAGTATTCCACTGATATGAAACCATCCAGTACCAGCAAAACACCTAATCTGGTACCAACACAACATCTATTCCGGTACTAGCACACAACCTATTCCGGTACCAGCACAACACCTCATCTGGTACCACCATCTCAGTGCCTCATCTGGTACTAGACTCGGACCTATTATGGTACTATATTTGCGCTAGTCTGGTACCCATAGTTGTGACTATGTTCATCTGGTACTAAACCCCTTCCTATAGAATTCCGGTACCAACTGTGTTACTCCGGTACTAGAAATAATTCGAAATTTTGGAATGCTTTTAGAAGAAAATCAGAGACATGGGTTTTGTCCAGAGCGGCGTTTAAATGAAAAAAAGTGAGGAAGAATTCACCCATATCATACATCTGGACCTCCATCTCAGGGGGAATGATTCTACAAAAATTAACAAAAATCTTAAACTTCCAACTTGTGCCTCGATTTCCGTGCAGATGGAATCAAATCTAGAAATTATACGAAATGGGTTTTTTATAGAATGTGGAAAATTGAGTAAAGAATGGGAATTTTTCCAAAATTTGAATTTTTTTATAATATATGGGTGGATCTCTATCTCGAATCTACCCAAATTGATGAAAAACCCAGATTTTTGGGATTTATCCTAAAATTGTAAAAATTGTTTTCTTAGTTTGGGGATTCGGTTTCATCCATTACTCCATGGATTTTATGTATAAATAAGACCTCATAGGTATGAGGAAAGGGGATGAATTATTATGTTGTAAGATTGGTTCTTGAAGAAGAAGGAATTGTTATGTTGTAGGGTTGATTTTTGAAGATTGTTGGTTGTACACCTATTTCTCAAGTAATAATATAATTTCAGTTTATGGATTATATGTGTGCATTTACAACATATCTACTGTAAGTTTCTCTTAAGAGATACCTTGTTGGTATGACAAGGGCCCACCGACCCAATCAAGATAAGCCTCTTTGTAATTAATTGTGAATATGATTCTTGTTTTCTGTGTGTGTGAATAGAGTAATTTTATGTTTGATTACAACATCTAATTCCACCCCTATCATGTTTTTGTGATACCTTTAATAGCATGTCACATGGATGTGTGGTAATTTTGAGTAAGTGAGATTTGTGTGTGTAATGTGAGATCTATGAGTGTAATGATTTCTGAGTAATGATTTGACATCTTTGTGTGAGTATGTGAGAACAATAATTCGATTTAAGTGCATGCATTTGTTAGATTAAATGATCTAGTGTTTGTTTTTATTTTCCAAACCTAGGGACAATTTGGATCTCCATATTTCACCATACGTGAGCCTTTAATGGAGTATTCCATCAAACTTAGAATTTCCTTCCATAATTTATTAGGTTACATCTTGCAAATACAGGCATAATCAAGACCTCCATCTCTCACCTTACATGCACTTACAATGGAGTGTTTACACCTTGCCTGGTAGTTCTTTTAGTTTAGTTAGGTTTCCATAATGTTAATGATTGATTGTGTGGTTTTTCTAGGAGATAAAATCATATCCCATCTCTATCTTTCATGAGCCTATAATGATCAGATCCATCCCCTGAACAAGAATCCTGAATTATACATTTGTTGATCAGTTTTTCTTTCTAGATTTTGAATTGTGTGAAGAGTGTTATCGTTGAAGTGTGTCCAGATTTTCTTGTTATTCGTTGTTAAGAGTAGTAGATACAAATAACTGAGTCAAAGTTCATCTTTCCATTTCATGAGCTTGTAAATGGACAAGTCATTATCTGAGCAAGATCTCTTGAATGCATGATTGTTAAGGTTTTGTTTGCAATTTTTACTTTCTAATTTTTAAAACTAAGTGAAAGGAAGAGTATTGAGTTTTGAATGTTTCTTCTTTATGTTATACTCATCAGACGTAGATAAACCACCTTCCTTTGTCACATATATTGTAACAACTCTGTTGATTACGAATCCTGGATTGACATATAAATGAGTGTAATATACTAAGCATATTTATACACCCACACCTTCCATGGATGGATAAAATAAATACGAAGGGACATGAGATCCTTTCAAACTTTTTCTCAAGGAAACCCTCACGCAAGAGAGGAATGAGATGATGGATAATATTGCACAAATCCTTTGACGACTACCAACAAGCAATGCATCTTCCTTGAGTGGAGGTGTTGCCCCCTTCAAGGTACAGATCAACTTTGATATTCCTATATTTGAAGGTCAGATAGACCTATATGTCGTATAAAAATGGTTGAATCTTCTAGAAGGGTATTTTTTTGTCCATAACTTTTTGAATACAAAAAATATTACTTTTACGCTCCACAAATCTATCCCCCATGTCATAGATTGGTGGAAGACTTTTTTTGAGAAAACGAAAATAGAGGAAGCCTCATTATTTATAGTGGCACTCACCTAGAAGTCCTTTATAAATTTTATTAAGGAACAATACTACCCTGTTGGAAGTTAGGACGAATTGTATACAAAATGGACAACACTGCAGTAGGAAAGGGACAAAGCAGTGCCAAAGTTCACAAATATCTTCCATACCTTGCACACCAAGCTGGGTATCAAATATTTTTAGTGACATCTGGTGCTCAAGTACTGTGGCGGTATGCATAGATACATCTAGGAATAAATGGAGTTTCTGGACATCTTGTCCTTGGGCGCGACTTATCGATATGCCATCAAAATTGAGTAGAAGCTTAAACAAAAGGCATAGTAGTTTGGGTATGGGAACCCCTCACAGCAAAAGTAGGGAAAGGGAATCCCCAACCCATATAAAAAAGGGAAGAGAAAATATGGATAGCCTCAAGACAACCAGTCTAAGCCGTAAAAAAAGAAGGACAATAGAAAGATGAAGAAATATACCGAGAAGCGGTGTGACTTCCATAAGATCCCCTGACATAACAATGTTGATTACCACTCAAAGAAGTCATTGGTGGCTGAGGTGAAAGACTATGAATCAAATGCAGGTTCTCACTCTGATTCAGAACCAGAAAAGGGGAGATGGATCATTGATGCGGAACCCAGTGCCACTATTGCTACTACCAAGATCCATCCTAGTGAACCTGATGAGCTAGAGGAAGGAAAGTGCCTCTTTCATTTACAAATGTGGGTGAAAGGCACCTATATACACTTAATTGTTGATAGTGGTAGCCAAAATAACCTCATCTCATTGGATTTTTTCAAGTGGCTGGCCCTGCCAACAATGTTGCACCCACAACGCTACACCATCAGATGGCTCTGCCAAGGAAGTGATCTTTGAGTCAGCCAACAGTGCCACCTATATTACAACATCTAGCCCTTCAAAGATGAGGTATTGTGTGATGTTTCTCCCCTTGAATTTTGTTATGTTATTTTGGGTCAAACTTATTTATGGAAACACCATGTTGTATATGAGTCTAGGCCTCATAGTGTTTTATTACTTTAGAAAATAAATTGTATAGGATACTCAAGGTAGTCCCACCTAGTGGCATTTCCTTGATCTCTACCAAGCAATTAAATAAGTTCATCTCTCAGACCAATAAGTTTTTCTTCTTCGTGATTCACTCTCAGAGTGAGTGAAAATATGTAGCCACATCCATGGCCTCCTTGGCCGACCTCTTCATGCAGTAGAAGAAAGTGGATAAGGTCATGGAAGAATACAAAGAAAAATTCTCCTCACCTACTTAGGTACCTCTACAATGTTAGGTCAATCATTCCATCAATGTGACCCCCAACACACCACTATCGAATGGGAAAGTCTGTCATCGCTCTTTTTTAGAAAATTAGGAGATCAAGCATCAAATCCAAGAATTTCTCCAAAAGGGGCACATCTGATCCAGATTATTTTTGGCACGAAATGAGAGCGGAGATATAATAAATAAATGCACAGAGATATTGCATATATTCAATAATATAACAGAAATGTATCATAGATGAAACCATAAACATAGATATATAGTAATACACGATTTCTATTAATGAAATAAATGTATAGAGACTGTAAAAATACAGAGTGAAAAACTCGCTAGAATGGTGGTTGCTTATCCATGAGAAGAGATGTGACAACTACTCGTATTCGCAAGAAGATGATTAAAATGAGGATATTAAGGCCTTTTTACAATAAACAAGAATTTCAAAAACCCTAGACATCCAAAAACCTAACCCTACAAGATGAAGCACCAAAAGTCATGTCGGCCCCGTTTGGGTAAGTTAGTACATCAACTTCCCAGGGTCATAACTTTTTCATACGATCTCCATTTTAGGCACATGATATCCTGTTGGAAAGGTATCGTCGATGAGATTCATTTTGGAGGAAATATTGAAGGAACCTCCATATTTCTCCCTATTTTCCCAAAAATGTCATTTAGGGCCTCAAAATGGCCCCGGAAATTAAAAACTGCTAAAAATAGTAAATTACCAAAATTGCCAGAAAATTGTTTTGAGCCAGTTGGAGAAAGTGGGTGGCCACCGATATCCACCTATATAAACATCTAACCCAACTCATCACCTTGTTGAAGCCCAATCATGCTTGTGCAAAATAAATATGGGACCTAACAAATTTGCATTGATTATCAATCCTTAAATAAAATCACAGTCAGGAACTGATACTCGATTCCCTGAATTGATGATCTTCTTGATCAACTCAAGGGGGCGAAATAATTCAGTAAGATTGATATGAAGTCTAGCTACCATCAAGTCCCAATAGAGAATACAAATTTATGAAAGAATTCCTTCAAGTCAAAAGGTCCTTTTGAATGGAAAGTCGTGCCCTTTAGTTTGAAAAATTCCCCAACAAATTTCATGAGGATGATGGAAGATATCCTGCAGTCTTTCATAAATTATTTTATAGTGATGAATATGGATGACATCCTCATTTAAAACAAGCCTTAGGCCGAACACTTGAAACATATTCAGCAGGTTCTGCACACCCTATGACAACACAAGCTATATTCCAACTTGGAAAAATTCTCCTTCAGCATGGACATGGTCTAGTACCTAGGCTACATTATTTATGAGCATAATTTGCATGTGGATCCTACCAAGATCCAGGTCATCTGTTACTAGCCATCCCCAACCACGCTAACTGAGCTTCAAATATTCTTAGGCCTTGCCAATTTCTATCGCAGGTTCATGTTGGGATTCTCCCATATTGCATGGGCCCTCATCTAAGTAACCAGGGGTGTTGGTAAGGAACAAAATACAGAAATATTGTAGAGATAACATCGGAACAAAAAATTATATGGAACGACAACACCAGAATTATACCTTTATTGATACTAAACAATGTTCACTTGCCTCTTCGAGGAGGAAACCTCCAGCAAAGCATATCTCTATTAAAATAATTTTCCAAGACAAAACTTCTCATACCCTCTACTCTTCTTTATACTAAATCTATTTATCCAAAATAGCAATATAGAGGAAGATCCTTTTAGAAGCGAAAGCTTCTATTAGGTCTTCTTATAATTGACTTATTCCTCCTTATTGCTAGGCCTTATTGATATTGGCCTTTATTACATGGAAATATATTATTCTACCCACTTGAGGAGTTAGGTACGTTAGGTCCCTAACATGCCCTCCCCCTTAAAATCATCCTTGACCTCAAAGATCAATATGAGGAAATTTCTACAGAATGTTAGTTGGCTCCCAGGTGGCATCTATGAGAGTTGTATCTTTCCACCGGAATAACACTTCCTTGATGGTTCACTGACGAAGACGACACTCATGCTGGTCCAAAAATGCTTGTGGCTGCAATCAGATGGATCATTCTTCATCCAAATTGGGAAGGTTAGTTTGAGTTTGGAACTTAGTTCCAATCACCTTCTTTAAGTAGGAGACATGAAAAATAGGATGAAGGTTATAATAACTAGGAAAAGCTAACTGATAGGCCACCTGTCCCATGCACTTGAGAATTGTATAAGGACCATAAAATTTGGGCACACGTTTCTGACAATGTTCGGCCTTGAGTGAAGTTTGTTTATAAGGTTGTTGTCGAAGAAATACCTGGTCTCCTTAAACAAACTAACTTTCTGAGCGACCTTGATCAACTTGTTTCTTCATGCGATTTTGAGCCATGACCAAATTATCTTTGAGGGTACGGATAATAGATTCTCAAACTATAAGTGTTTTTTCAACCACTTGAACCTTCGAGACACCAGGTTTTTAGGAGAGAACAAAAGGTGGATTTTTTCCATATACTGCTTCAAAAGGAGTCATGTGAGTAGTGGTATGGTAAGAAGTGTTGTGCCACCATTCAACTAATGGTAATCATTGAGCCCATTGATTTTTCCTTTCAGAGGAAAAACACCTTAAATAAGTCTCCAAACACTTGTTGAAAACTTTATTTTGACCATCAGTCTGGGGATGATAGGAGGTCCTGATATGCAATTGGGTTCCATGTAGCCTGAACAGTTCTTGCCAAAATTTGTTGGTGAAAGTGAGGTCTTGTTAAAAAAAATTATAATGAGGCCTGACACGAATATTGAAGATATGATCCATGAAAATTTGAGCCACAGTGGATGCAACAAATGGATGTTGAAGAGAACATGAATGTGCATACGTGAAAAGATGATCAACTACCACCATGATGACTGACATATTTCCTGATTTAGGTAATCCCACAATGAAATCCATAGAGATTTCCCTCCAAATAGAGGGTGGAATCAGAAGTGGTTGGAGTGTTCCAGGGGATTTGGTTGTTTCTCCCTTGTTATGTTGACAAACATTACATTCTACCACAAAAGTGTGAACGTACTTTTTCATACCATCCCAGAAAAAAGAACGTTTGACCCTATCATAGGTTTTGGTAAACCCTGAGTGCCCAATTGTGGGAGTATCATGAAGCTCGTAAAGCGTTGTGGATTTAAGTTGGGACTATTTACTTAAATCCAAACGACCTTTGTAGGAAATCTCATTATTGTGCCAAGAGTACCTGGGGGAAACTGGAGAATTGTCTTGAAATCATTGGATTAGATGCAAAATTTTAGGATCTTGTATCCATTCCTGGTGAACATCTTGGAGCCAATATGGTATAATGAAATATAGGGAGAATATGGACCCTTCATCTTCATATTTTTTAGAAAGAGCATCAGCAACCACATTTTATTTACCTTTCTTGTAAATTATCTCATAATCATATCCAAAGAGCTTAGTTACCCATTTTTGTTTCTCTGGAGAGGATGTTCATCGCCCTAGAAAATACTTGAGGCTTTGATGATCTGTCTTAATTTGGAAGCATTTCCCCAAGAGATAAGGGCACCAGAGATCCACTATATGTATAATAAACAACATTTCCTTAGATTGATTGGCTCAAATGGCATTTTGACAATTGTTTGCTAGTAAAGGCCAAAGGTTTTCCCTCTTTCAGGACTAGTCTAATTCCTCTCCTAGAGGCATCACATTCCAGGACAAAGGCATTTGTGAAATCAAGAAGGGCTAAGACCGGAGTAGTGCACATGGTCACCTTCAATGCTTGAAAGTCTAGATCAACTACGAGAGTCCAAGTGAAAGAATTCTTTTGAAGTATAGTAGTGAGAGGTGTCACAATCTTTCCATAATTCTGAACAAACTTTCTATAATAGCCTGTTTAACCCAAAAAACCACATAAGATTTGGATAGTCTTGGGGCGAGGCCAATCCTGCATTGCTTCAATCTTCTTAGGATCCACCTAGACACCAACCTTGCCAACAATATGACCCAAGTACTCAACTTCTGAGGTGCCAAAGGCACATTTAGAGCGTTTGAGGAAAAGTTGATGCTGAGAGAGTAGATGAAGAACTTGATCCACATGGGAAAGATGGGATTTCCAGGTTTTACTGTACATGAGAATATCATCAAAGAAAACTAAGACAAAATGACGAATAAAAGGATGAAAGGCATGATTCATGAGGCTTTGGAAGGTGGAGGGGGCATTACATAGATCAAATGGCATGACCGATAAATGATAGTGACCCTCATGAGTTTGAAAGTCCATCTTGGGGATGTCATTGTCTTGCATACATATTTGGTGGTAGCCACAATGTGGATTAAGTTTAGTGAAATACTAAGCACCACTCAACTCATCCAAGAGATCACCGATGACAGGAATGGGAAGTTTTTCCTTGATGGTGAGTTTATTGAGGACACGAAATTTAGGACACATGCACCAAGTACCTTCTTTATTAAGTACCATGACCAAAGGAGAAGAATAAGGGTTCGTACTAGGGAACATAGCACCCGCTTGTAGCAATTCCTGCACTATTTTCTCAATTTCATTATTTTGGCCAAAGAGATGACAATACGGGTGAACATTGGAAGGAATACTTCCAAGAACAAGGGGTATGGAATGATCATGAACACCACGATAAGGCGGAAGTCCCCGAGGGGTGGAAAAAAATAGCTTGGTGTTTGTAGAGAATAGCTTGGAGGTCAAGATGCACAAAGGGTGTCTCAACGACGTGAATAGAATGGAGTTGAGCAATAATACCGGAGTGGCCTTTCTTGAGGATATTTTCCATGCGATGGGAACTGATGATCTCAGGAGAGCCAATTGTGAGACCTTGGAAGTGATACCTTTGTCCATCATGTTGGAATTGAATGGTTAATTCCTTAAAATCCATAAGAATGGGACCTAAAGTGCGTAACCATTCAACACCTAGCACAATGTCACAACCACCTATTTCAATGGAAAACATATGATATTTTAGGTGGTAATGTCCAATTTGAAGATGTAAATTTTCACAGCACCCACCACATTTCATGGACCCACCATTGGCTATCATGATTTGAAAATTATTGACATCATGAATAGAGAAATTGGTTTCCTGGGAAATGCGACGATGAATAAAATTGTGGGTGCTACCACTGTCAAGTATGATGACCTTCCTATTCTTAATATATCCAATGAGCTTGAGGGTTTGTGGAGTAGCGAATCTAGTGAGGGAATGAAAGAAAATGAGTGGTTCAACTTCAGTTGGGTTAGCGGGATCCTAGGTATCATCGGGAAGGGAGGGATATTCAAAAAGTGGAACTGTCACATGTTCATCGGGAACATCTTCGGAAATAGCCATAAGAAGTTTTTGTTCCTTACACTTGTGCCTCGAAAAATCTTTTTCATCACAATTATAGCAAATACCCTTCAATTGACATTCAACCATTTCATCCCTAGTTAATATCTGGACCTTGAGGGGAGTGACAAGGGGGTTAGGATTAGTGGGTAGAGGGCAAGGAACGAAAGTGGGTTTTTTGTTCTGGGGAAAAACAACTTGTTTGGAATCTTTAGCAAGTTTAGTAGCTTCCAACCAAGTCTGAGGGTAGGCCATGAGAACCTGGGATCATATTTCATCCTTTAGGCCACTGATAAAGAATTAATGGAAGAAAGCATCCAAAAACCCTTGGTTTGAAAGGCCAAATGCTCAAAAATAGTTATAAAGTCTTCCACTGTGCCTGGATTCTTCAACTTGGTCAAACGACCGAGATAGTGTGTATCAGTGTCAAAGTGGTCATAGAGCTCTGCAACAAACTAGGTCTAGGAAATATACCCCTAACATGAATTTTTATGCCATTGCCACCATTTCCATCATTCATGATCTATATAAATGACAACATAACGAAGTTTGGCCAACTCATCAGTAATACCATGCAAAGAAAAATAATTCTCCATTTGAGTGACCC
>JASDQU010014462.1:22477-33888 GCA_032191745.1 Picea mariana
ATAGGGTTGGTTTGAGGAGGAAGGACCTGAAGGGAGGTTCAAAAACTAGATGACAAAACACTAGAGTGTGTTACATTGGTATGTGAAGTTGGCTTCTATGGTGTCAAATTTATGCTTGACTTGGGCCTCGAATTGTGCAAGGTGGGAATTTGTAGAGCCAATATCAGATGTCACGTGATTGATGGAATATTGCAGGTCTTGGTTGCGAGTGGTGTCCATTTGGAGAGGGGAAGTGAGGGTAAGGAAAAATGGGTGGGTGGGACCACAAAAAATGCCTTATAAGTGATAGGTACCACGAAGATCGGGGAAAGAAGGGAAACATAATGGAATAGGTGGAAAAATAGGGAGGATGAGAAGGGTTCGGGTCCACTGGAAAAAAAGAAGATTAAAAATGAAAGGTATGACTGAGATCAGAAAGAAAAGGGGAATCCAAGAGGACAAGTCCCAAATAAGTGTGCCAGCGGGACCACTATACTTTATTTTTCTCATATGGATTTATACTTCAGCTTCAATAATACTACAATGATGAAATGCCCAAATGATTAATAGGAATACATGTGTAGTAATTTCGTAACCATAATGCAGAAGGCACAGTTGCACGATAATAGATATTTTATCTTCTGATTTTGTTTTCATCCCAATGGTTAGGGTATTCAGGGTTTCTACAGACAAGGGTTTTCACTGTGCTATAGCTCTCTAATATATGTGTGGGGTCCAATAGTAGTTCTTGGTCCAATATCTCAGGGCACCAACTAAGGAGAATAGATCGTTCCCTTAGCCGTACTACTCGACTACCCAGGTACTAGAGAGTATCTTCCCAAATGTGTTTCTTGATGGAACTATAATAGTCATGCGACCGATCGGTTTATCTACGGAGGGCTTCAGGAGATCTAGGTCGATCTATATACATGTGTTTTCTGATGTGCTACCACACGAAGAGGTACCAACAGGGGCTACAAGGGTGACCAACATATGTGCACTTGAGTACCTCTTGTATTTCCTGTGTGTATTACTCCCCAACCACAGGTTTATGCATGTAACAATAGATCTCTATAGCTTTAAGATGCCAGAATATGTCTCTACCCTAAAAAAAATTAACCCACAAATTTCTATCGAGGAAATTTCTTTGATACCACTTGTAAGATATCAGATCTATTATATTAGCAGAATAGAGAAATAATGTAAAGAATAATACTGAGATAGAAACATAATATGGAAATATTGCAGAGATAACAACGAAACAACAAGTTATATGGAACCATAACACCATAATTATACCTTTATTGATAGGAAACAATGTTCACTTGCCTCTTCGAGGGGGAAACCTCCAATAGAGCATAGCTCTATTACAATAATTTTCCAAGCAAAAAAATTCCATACCCTCTACTTTTATTTATACTAAATATATCTATCCAAAAGAATAATCTAGAGGAAGATCCTTCTAGAAGAGAAAGCTTATATTAGGTCTTCTTATAATTGGTTTATTCATCCTTATTGCTAGGCCTTATTAATATTGACTTTTATTACATGAAAACATATTATTCTACCCACTTGAGGGGTTAGGTCCCTAACAAAGTATATTAATTCTTGCACTGCCTATGCTATTTCCAAACCAACCACTAAGAAAAAAGTATTGTACACACCTCTACCTACTCCAGACATTCCCTAGGAATCCATCTCAATAGAATACATGTCGGGCCTTCCATCCACCAAGCGAGGAAATGACTATGTTTTTGTGATTGTTGATTGCTTTTCCAAGATGGTGATTCTGGTCACTGGAAAGAAGACCATCGTAGTGGAGGCCACTGCCAAGATATTCTTTGAACGAGTGTGGGTACATTTTGGGATATCAAAAACCATTATCTCAGATAGGGACAGTTGGTTCCTCAACACATTCTGGTCAAGCCTCTAGTCACTACTGGACACCAAGCTCACCAAATACATTATCTTCCACCCCCAGATGGATGGCCAAAATGAGGTTGTCAATCGAATGATCGTGCATATCCTGTGCATGTACAATTCCAATAACCCATTCACATGAGATGAGATTCTTCACTATGTTCAACACAGCTACAACAAAGCCATAAATAACTTAACCGACCACATCCCCTTTCAGGTGGGGTTGGGATTTCAACTGTTGGGTCCCATGGATGTTGCAATACCCATTGCATCCACCTATGCAGACTCATCCCATGCTCCAACTAAAGTTGAAAAATCCACCTGGTTGATTGAGAGAATCCAACACATATTCCAACAGGTTCAAGATATTTTACAGGATTCCAATTCCAAGTACAAGAAGCACCATGATCAACATTGGGTTCCACACAAGTATCAGGTGGGAGACAAAGTTTGGTTTCACTTATAGAAAGAACGCCTTATAGGGCCCCATTAAAAGCTTCATCCACTCTTCTATGGACCTTACAACATCACCAATACTTTGGGAGACAATGATTTTGATCTCAACATTCCCCCCTTCCTTGGCTTGCACCCAATGTTCAATGTGGATCTCCTTTGGCCATATTTTCCACCATTATTGGACATCTCAGAGATAACAAAACAATTGACACCAATAAAGATCAACCCTGAATGCATGTAAAATGAATCCACTAATCATATCATGGACACATAGGTCAAGGGAACTCACCACCAAACAATCCATCTTTATCGGGCTGTCAATGTAGGGAATCTCTTGCACCAAGCCAAGTGGCTTACCCAGGGCCAAATTCAGCAGAAATATCCTCATATGATGCGGGAACTGAACACAATCGATACCATTGATTCCTAAGGGGGAATGATTGATCTAGGTGGGTATTGGTTTCCACCCACCTATTTCAACTGGTTCATCTTGCCATTTTTTCAGATTGGCAGTTTTTTCCTAGTTTTCGGGTCTTGAACTTCAGGGGCCATTTTGAGGCCCTAAAAATTGTTTTTAGGGACTGTCGCAATCAAACTATAGACAAAGTTAGAGTTTGATGGCATAATGTATAGTCCTTGGATATACCGTTCCAACATGTTATCATACGCCTAAAAAAAATATCGTATGCAAAAGTTATGACCTCGGGAAGTTGATGTACTAACTTACCCCAACGGGGCGCACATGACTTTTGGAGTTTCATCTCCTAGGGTTAGGTTTTTTGATGTCTAGGGTTTTGGAATTAATTTTTATTTTAAAAATTATTTCAGAGCCTCATTGTAATCATCTTCTTGTGAATGAGCACAACCATCACATCTCTTCTCAGAGATAAGTTTCCCCCATTCTAGCAAGCTTGTTTTCAATCTACATTTTACAATTTCAACATATTTCTTTATTGAATAAAAGATAATCTTACTATATATATATTATTTTTCATTGTTCCTCTGTGTTAATAATAATAATAATCTATGTTCATTTCATTATGCTCATAAAATCTGGATCAAAAGTGCTTATACCGATTCACCCCCCTCTTAGTATTCCAACAATATAATTAACTTTATTTAAATATTTGAAAACATCTTGTCCCACCCTCAAGTGCACTTATGTGAGAGTGATATTAATGTTTCCTTGGTAGCTCCAATCAATCCATAAGGGGAAAATGCGTCACAAGATACAATTGAAAGAGATGATTTCTACAATAATGCACAAGATTGCACAATCTTGTGGGATCATTTCAAAGAATAAGAGTGATAGTTTGCAAATTTTCAGAAGTACCTGAGGCATCATAAATAGTTTTAGGGTGGGGTTAAACATTTACATTATCAACAATGAAACAATCAACTTGTTGACTAGGAAATATTATTTAGCAATACAATGTGCAACAACTATTGATATTTACCTATCTGAAAATTTTGAGAGGAATGGTTTTAGAACTATAGGCTATGTACGGTTTAAGAGGGACTACAAATCATCGATCACATATGCACCCTACATGATATTATTGAGAAGGATAGACAAATATCCTCAAAGTTCTACTTTTGCTTCTGTGAATTTTGGAAGGCGTTTGACATTATTCCTAGATACTTATTCATTTAGCATATTTGTGCCTTGAATGTACCTTATTGACAGGTGCAACTTACAAGCCCCACCTTTTGTATTAAACCGTATTCCATCTAATTCCTATTTCAAAACCTATTCCATCTTCACCAAAGGTTATTGCGATAATATAAACTTATCATATAGTAGTCGAGAAAAAATAGTTAGTTTTCATGCAAATGACCAAATATAAAATATAATTTGTTATAGGAAAAGATCCAAGCCAAGAATTGATAAATAACTACTCTCAGGGTACACAACCAAGCAATGGAGAGTGATTCATCCACCAAGGTGGAATTTTCCTATGTGGTATCTTCTTTGTGCACATCCATATTAGATATGGTGGACAAATTGATTCACAAGATGACTCTTATAGTTAACCTTCAGAATGCCTTGGTCAATTTGATATGATCATAGAAGGAAAGATGGAGTAAATCCCGCACTTCAAAGTTCAAATAATTAAGTGCATGGATTGGAAAGAGTAACATTCCCTAGTTTCGTAGTTAATTATGACATCTATTTTAAACTCATAAAATCCAAATTAAAATAGTTAGTGCCATAAATTGGAGGGGTCACAACAAGTCCATAACTTCTAAAAATTTCGAAATCGAATGCTATTAGTTTAACATTGATGGCATGCTACCCCAATAGATTTCAATGAAAATACACTACGGATATGTCATAGTATGTGCAAATATGATTAGAAACTGTTAAATATTAGAAACTATTAAATATTAGAAACTTCCTCCAAACTCTTCAATACATTACCGTGGGATACAAAATTTGTGGACCATTCACCTTTGGGTTTTAATTAAATTGGTCATTTTTTGGATTATGACAATTCACCAACTTTTTATACTCAAGAAAAATTTACTTTAGTAAAGTTATCACTGTTTTTGATGCTTGGAACCTTTATTAAATATACCTTGTAAATGGATCATGAACTCTACCAAGTAAATATCATCATCTACATTTGGTGCAATAATTACAAGAATGTTTTCCCATGCATAGTTTCATTAATTTGTTGCAAACAAAGAAATTGTAAACCCAACACTTTCCAATGGAGGTGCGTATCATATAAATAGTACCCATAACGTTTTAAATCTATTTTAGGACTCAAGATTTGAAGGTAACAAGATTCCATGGCACATGACATGTTCATGAATAATTTAGTCTATGACATTATGAATATGATATATCCTTGTTCTATAGTATGAAAAATTATTCCATCTAAGTCCTATTTAAACACTTATTCCATCTTCATCAAAGAAAAAAGTGTGAATTGGGTCAATACTAATGTTCACATGTGATTATTATGATCATGATTGGAACAAGAATTTTGAAAATGTCTATTCAAGTGAAGGATGTGGGTAAATTCAATCATATAATTGCTAACTACATTTTCTCATTCAAAGGAGTGTAGGTACAACCGAATAGGTACCTTTCAAAGCTATTATCCCCGAGCGAGGTAATTTTTGGAGAGAGGGGGGAAGTGTTACAATGTCAAACACATCTAACATGGAGAGATATACTAGAGGTAAAAATGTTAGAAGAAAATTCCGTAGGTGCATGTAATTATTTATTGCTAAAGGAGGTTCACATTCTTATGATGATGAGAGCATAGGTGGATTTGAGGTTCCTTTGAGGTAGAAACATCTAATGAGACCATAGATACCCAATGAACTTCCTTAGTTGGGCACTGGATTATTTATCAATGAGAGGATTTATCGCATCACTCCATTGTCCATACATGGTCTAGGTAAATTCTCCATGGATGGAATAAAGGTGAAAGATGAAGGACTTATTGAGTTGATGGAGTATTTTGAACCATGCTACAACTATGGATATTGGTTGAGTCTGGTCCGATATATACTATGTATGTGGAGATATGGAGTCACTGCAAATTACATACAACTAAAATTTAACAATCACAATAAAGGAGCAACTGTGCATATTGATGGAAGGCCAAAGGCGTTGGGAAATATTGCAGAGCTTGTTAATAGTACAAGACCTAGGACAACAAGAAAGAAACCCAATTGTACATTTGAGGGGTGTGAAGAAAATTGAATATTAGTATGTGTAGTGAAAACAATAACTATAGGGGAAGAGTTGTTTATCAATTACGATTTGAACCGAATCGATGGCAACACTGCTATTATGGGGGTAAACATGTTTTACCATTATACCAAACCTATAATTAATGTTTTCCTTTTTATATCTTTAACATACATTTTAATAGCTCATGCTTCTTAGATTATTTTCTAACAATCTAAATTTTCATGCATCTTATAGTGTGGCAGGGTGAATATGGGAAGACACCGGCTAGGTCAGAGCATGTATAACAAATATTTTCATATCAATTATTTCTTAAAATAATTGAATTAACATGTTTATTTTCTGATGTATATGAACACATTGTCAGATCAAGATGTTGCGTGGAATGAAATATATGATTCCATCAACCCGATGGAAACAATTTGAAAGGCCTTGAAAAGGGAAAATAAGGAATACATTGAATTGGATAGGTCTAAGCCACTTATAGAGGAGGGAAAAAAAGAATGGAAATTTTAAGGAAAGATACAGAACAATATGGAGTAAGCACAATTTAAAAAAAAAGGACTATTTTAGACATATATTAATTTATATAAATTTTATCTATTATCGTTATATGAGAAATACTCTAACATTTTATTTCTTTAGTAAATTTTGAATTCGAAAGGACAACATGTTCATGGGGATGCTATTGGTGGAAGTGGTGCACAAAACCCATAGTGTCCTAGCATGAGCCACATACCTGCGAAGCTATTTTCCTCTTTGTGTGTGGCTCAGAGGAATGAAACTCTTGGGGACAATGAGACACCCCCACCACACACACTAGACTATGCCCATGAGGGTCCACAAGGATAATCGCATGAGGATATTGGTTCTTTGGAGCCGGAGCATTGTTATCCTGGGAAACACGTGTTCAAATATTGGGAAAACTCTTCATCAACGTTTTGGTGGACAAAAACTTAGTTCCCTTGAAGATACACAAAATACTAAGTATTTTTTAATATGTTAAATAGTTAATTCCTACCAGTTGATAGAAACTTGCATCTTTCATATTATTTTAATCTGATTATCATATCATTTTTCAGGAAACAATATTTTTTATAGGAACTTGCACAACAAGTCTCTAGAGATCTTTGAGCCCACCATTCACACACAGTGGAATGCCCATAATAAATATTTTAAAAATAATATTATAGACTAGCCTTTTTGGTTATATATTCAACAAGTTTGAAGTCACATCAAGGGACAATATATATTTTAAATATTCCAGAGATCAATATAGGGTTCAATTTAAAAAGAACCCTAAGTATGATATTCCTCTGGCCATTCTCGATAGGGAATGGAAGAATATATAGGAGGATGCAAAGGAGAGTGCATTGAGAGGCGAAGGGAAGACACCAACTAGCCCTGGAAGGTAATATATGATATTTTGAATTGAATATGCCTAATTTAGTTTAGTTCTACAGAAAACAAATGTGATATCTTATGACATAATTGAAACTTTTTGTAGGCTCCCAGACACATCAAAAACAACAAAGGAAAGACTAGATAAACATGGTCAGCACAAACTTGGCTATGGTGGTTACTTGATATTAAAAGATAGAATTGTAAGTACCAAATACTTAATTCATATTATACATATCATCATGCAAATTTTATCTAATTGCGGCCAGTAAGAAAAAAACCATATCTTATGCCATGTGGTGTAAGGGGATACCTTCAACAATGCCACTGGAAAATAATACTTGATGCTCAACTTCAAGTTCGACTTTCAAGTTGTGGTGGAAAATCGACAAATTAAGGAATCACAGACACAATCTAACCCTTCAAATGAGTTGGTAAATAAAATGACAAGATTGTAGTTGTTGATTACTTTTCCAATATATTGAGAACTGATTTTACCCATCAATTAATTATTTATCTATATGTCTCAAGCAGGAAAGAAACATCGGTTCATTTGACGGTGGTGGAAAACAACCCCATGATACTAGTGGTTCACAAACCCATCACGATATGCATGTATTTAAAATAAAATGTATAATGTGACAATTATAAATATTTCCCTTAGATGGTGTACTTATAATGTTTCTTGTTTCAATGGAAGAGAATGTAGATGAGGGTTCTCGTAGAGGAGAGGAAGCAATGGAAATCCAACCAATGGTGTCCACTACTCCTCCAGGTAAAAAACACAGTAATCATATTTGTACTAATGAAAAAATTCTATGAATAATAACTATTGATCTCCTTTTAACTCTTTTTGTTATTATAGTGGATGTGCCCCCTGTAGTGCATCAATGTGCATGTCCTGCTACTAGAAGTAGTAGAATGCTTGAGATGACCCATCACCTTCCAACAATAAAACATGACCCAAAATATGAAGGCCGATATTGAGATGAATGTTATGATGATACACTCATTAGTTTTATCAAAACGAAGAAAGAAAAAAGGAAGTGATTGTACATATTTTCAAGACAAATTTTATTAATATAAAATATTGACTATACAATTTTTTTGTTTTGATAGTTTTGCGTGGACCTTGTATATTCTGTATGCATGTAACTTCTTTCTTTTATTTAACTTTGATTTTTCTTTTCTACTTTTTATGCATGATTGGGTATGGGGAATTAA
Source organism: Picea mariana (assembly GCA_032191745.1). Classification (NCBI taxonomy): domain Eukaryota; kingdom Viridiplantae; phylum Streptophyta; class Pinopsida; order Pinales; family Pinaceae; genus Picea; species Picea mariana. Next base: position 31,167 of record JASDQU010014462.1, read on the forward strand.
TAGTCATGTGAGGGGGGGGGGGATCGAGGCCAAATGATCTTCCACCTTCACATGGCTGGCCCTTCTTAGTAGAGAAGAAATTATTCTCAGTACCAAGAGGATCCCATTCATGAGGTATTCCCCTTTAATATTTCTAGAGTTTCGTACATGTTTAATTATTATTCTATTATATAACATTTAATTATCTTTGTCAAATGCAAGATCATATATGTTTAGTTATTATTCATTCATTTAAGAAATTATTATTTTATTTGAAAAATGTAGGTTTGAAGGGAGGTCACCTCCATGATCCATAACACATTTCCAACAAGGTTTGTGTTGCCCATGTTTTTCTAGTATTTCCTTGTTTTTTTTTACGTGTCTAGGAGCCTACGAAAAGAAACCAAAGCAAGACTAGAAAAACATCGGCAACAAAAACTTTGCAAAGGTGGCTACTTTAGATTAAAATCTCAAATGGGAGACAGATAAATAGTGACAAGATAATGATGGATTCAATGAAAGGGAAATATGACCTTTTTGAGGTGTGGATGTAGTGAAATCATGGTACAACGTTTGGATGGGTAGAAAGACATAGGCAACACAAACTTCGCCACGGTGGTTGCTTGACATTCAAAGATCGAATTGTAAGTACCAACAAATTTATTCATATTATACATATCATTATCAAAATTTTATTAATATAAATTATTGACTGTACAATTTTTTGTTTTTCTAGTTGTGTGTGGACCTTATATGTTATGTATGCATGTACCTTCTTTCTTTCATTTACCTTTAATTCTTGTTTTGATACTTGTTATGCATGATTGAGTATTGGGAATTGATAGTGATTCAAGGGGGGGGGGAATGATATTCCACCTTCATGTGGTTGGTCTTATTTAGTAGAGAAGAAATTATTCTCGAAACCAAGATGATCTCATTCATGAGGTATCCCCTTCAGTGTTTCTAGAGCGTCATATATGTTTAATTATTATTCAGTCATATAATGCTTGATTCTTTTTTTCAAATGCAACCTCATTGATTTTATAGCATCATTTTCCACTACAAATAAATATGATGACTCATTGGCCTATGTTACATCCCTTTCCCTACTTGCAGGACTCAAATCCCCTTTTTCCTCCTGAAAACATGATTAAAAAACCCATTTTATCAAAGTGTACACGACTTTTCTTAAAGGAACTCTCGTACATACATAGGTTCCATGTTAGCACGTACATGCTAATTTTGTCTCAAGAAAACATAATCCTAAAATTTCAGGCGAAGTTTATGGGCTTTTCCATTCCTTAACTCCCTAAATATCATACATAACGACTCCAACCATCAAAATGGAGTATAAAAGAGATCTTTGGGGTGAAGGAAAAAACATGGTCAAGAAATGCATCCTTATGCTAGCATTTGGAAGATTATACTACAAGTACCATGTTTCCCTAGTGTCTAAGATTGTCCCCTCTATGTGTAAACCCTCATTTCCAGAATTTACATTGTCCTTATCTTGTCAAAATGAACGCCTTTTTATTCCTTGCACTTGCTATAGTGCAAAGTATTGGAGGCACTCTTAAACATATTCAGCCTTGGGTGGAGGAACTTGGAGCCTAGTTCCTATTAGAGATTAAGCTATTATTAGGTTTATTTTGAATTTACTAAATAAACATAGCATATATAGGATCATTGAGAGAAACAAAATCACAAGAGACACATCATTTATCCTGGGAAACCCTCATGGGGGAGAAAACCAAGCAAAAACTTCCTTAATATAGATATCCAATACAATGACAAGAGAATAAACCAAACACTACAGAAAGTCCTCTCCCAAGTAAAGTGCATCTCTCTCTTCCTTCTTCTCCAACTGCAGCTCTAGACTTGCGCTCTGGATGATCGAATGAGTGAGTGAACAAATGAGGCATTGGCCTCCTTTATTTATTCAATCTAGCAGGTGTTGAAAGGAAGTGTCTTTTCACTGGCAGGGCTGACTTATCTTCCTAGATGGTTAGAACCACTTTAATTTATTCTGGGGGCTGACTTCTCATTTTACATATTACAATTAGGGTTTGACCAATACGCAAAAGGGGATTTGGTCATTTACAATGCCCGACATGATCAATCCACAAAAGGGGATTGATCTAATGAATAATTCATCAATAATACATAGAATACTTTTTGTAGTTACAATATTTCAACACTCCCCCTTAACAAGAAGGGTATTCTACAACAACATTAGGAGAGAGAGAGGGTAACATCATCAACAACATCTGGAACAATGACTAGCATATCTATAAATCATTAGAAGTTTTTCTCATCATCAATATCATCAACAACACAACACAAATGCTGGAGCATCATCAACATCAGCACTAGGATGAGAGTCTTCAACATGAAGCTGGCATCACAACACGAAGCTGGATACACAATATCATCAGCACAAAGCTGGCATCACAGTACGAGAATGGCAACACAACATCATTAGCATGAAGCTAGAGTCACAACACGAGGCTGGAAACACATCATCACAACACGAGGCTGTCACACATCATCACAACATGAGTTTGGAACACATCATCAAAGCACAAGGCTAGCACATCATCATCACAGCACGAGGCTAGCACATCATCATAACACGAGGCTGACACACATCATCATAACACGAGGTTGGCACATCATCACAACACGAGGCTGGCACATCATCAACATGAGGTTCACATCACAACGCTAGGCTGTAAACACAACA
>JASDQU010014462.1:48693-94477 GCA_032191745.1 Picea mariana
ATTTACTTTCTCAAACGAAGTCCGTATGGAGAAGATATCGCGATATGTTCACCGATCCAAAGAAGCAAAAAAAAATAAGATGCTGACTGTACTTGTCCATACAGTCCATACAGTGACGTGGCAAGGTCGTACCGTCCGTATGATGATGTGTCAGGTGGATTATATGGCACGCATTCATTGGTTGTTGAATGTCGAATGGGGAGATGACACGTGTCATTGATGGCAGGACACGTGGACGAATAGGTTGTTGACACGTGGCGGTTAATTGTCGAATAGTTTGGTGCCACGTGGCCCACTCAGGGGATGCCACGTGGCACCCCAATACTGGCTTTTGGTCTATGGTCGGCTTACTAATTTTTTTATGGGTCCATGGGGTTTGACCCCCAGACCACTCCCCACTATACAAAGCTTTAACAAAGGTCAGCCCGCCAACGTGCCACACGATGGTGTTTAATAACCATATGTTTTAAATATTATTTAACTTTGTGTAATGTTAAAAACAGTGGGGGGTCGGGCCAGGGCTTAGCCCCGACCTCGGTTCTATGCAAGTATATATGACCATATATTTTGGAGCGCGGGAGTTGTGTTTCATTTGGAGCCCGGTTCTATTATATCACATATGTCCATGCCAACATCATTTGCATGGGAGCTTGTGTTACATGGAGCTAGCCTGTGGTCGGATGGTTTATTACATGTGACCATTCTAGTTGAATAGATGGTGCGTGCAATTGGTTTGTATTAAAAAGAAGCCACGATTCCATTGTTTTTAACACATGACCACTATTTTAAATGCGCGGGGGATTTTAATGTGTAGCCCGCGGTTTTATGGTTCCATATGACTCTTTGTAAAATGGCGTGGGTTTTGTTATGTTCAAATGGTGAACACCCACGCGCCTGGACACTTGTCAAGCCCAAGTTTATTCATGAAACTTAGCCCTATTTTAGCGCTGGGATGTGGCCACATGGCCCCCATGTGCCCAACACCTCCGTTCTCGGGGGCTTTAGTTTTTCTAACGGTGCGACAATTTAGCACCAATTTCGGAAGGCGTGCATGCGCTGGGTTTAGGCACGGGAAACGCCCAGAGGCCAGATTCATTCACACACAGGTGCAAAATGGCGAACCAGTGACAGGAGCTTGAAGGGGAAAAATGGCAGGAGGCCTAACTTCTTGATTTTTTGGCCAAATGAGGTGCCGAAAAAGCCCAGCTAGGGGTTTTTGGACGTTCTGAGTCCATTGGCATTGTTTTCATAGGCATTTAAAGACTTCTTTTGTAGGTTTTTAACCATTGAAGTTTTGAGAAAGCTCTAGGGAGCTTGAAGCCCTCATTGTTTGAGGCCTTGCTCAGATGAGCGCATGTCTATTTTCTGTGACTGAATAGTCATTTTTGACTAATTATTATGCTCTGAACACATTGGGATAGGTTTTAGATCCATTCGAGAACTTTTACAGGTGTTTTTTCCATAGAGAAGCTCAGGGAAGCTTGGAGGCCACATGTAGAAGAGGTCATGACTGGATGAGACAAGATCCATTTTCAGTGTTCTAATAGTCATTTTGGGGTTTTTATGTATTCTGAACCCAATGGTACAGTCTGTAGATCCATTGGAGTTGAGCAGCAGCTTGTAAAAGAACATTTGACAAACTAATCCCAAAGAGCCAAGTCCATTGAAGGAGGCTCAAGGAGATGTAGCCCAGAGAGGGGTGAACTCCTTTATCATCTTGTTATTGTGGTGAGTTTGTTGTGTTATTTGCTGCACTTAATATTGTTGTGCATTGGTTTATAACACCTAATTAACCTTTTAAAAGCACATTTTCTCACACATATACATTGACAAGAAGAAGCATGAACTTAACACATAAACCATCTTGCATATTTTAACACATGAAGCAAGGTCCTGTAAGGTTTATTTTATTGAAGTAGAGGGCGCTTGCATAGCATAACAAGTCAGCCTTCTATTTTCAGATCAGGTACCAACACAACACCTATTCCGGTACTAGCACACCACCTATTCTGGTACCAGCACAACGCCTCATCTGGTACCACCAGCTCGGTGCCTCATCCGATACTAGCCTCAGACCTATTTCGGTACTATATTTGTGCTATTCTGGTACATATAGTCGTGACTATGTTCATCTAGTAATAAACCCCTTCCTACAGGATTCTGGTACCAACTGTGCTAGTCCTGTAATAGAAATAATTTGAAATTTTGGAATGCTTGTAGATAAAAATCAGAGACATGGGTTTTGTCCAGAGCGGCGTTTAAATGCGAATAAGTGAGAAAGAATTCACCCATATCACACGTGTGGATATCCATCTCAGGGGGAATGATTATGCAAAAATTAACAAAAATCCCAAACTTCCAACTTGTGCCTCGATTTCCGTGCAAATGGAATCAAATCTAGAAATTATATGAAATGGGTTTTTTCTAGAATGTGGAAAATTGAGTAAAGCGTGGGAATTTTTCCAAAATTTGAATTTTTTTAGAATATATGGGTGGATCTCTATCTCGAATCTGCCCAAATTGATGAAAAACCCAAATTTTTGGGATTTATCCTAAAATTGTAAAAATTGTTTTCTTAGTTTGGGGATTCGGTTTCATCCATTCCTCCATGGATTTTATTTATAAATAAGACCTCATAGGTATGAGGAAAGAGGATGAATTATTATTCTGTAAGATTGGTTCTTGAAGAAGAAGGAATTGTTATGATGTAGGGTTGATTTTTGAAGATTGTTGGTTGTACACCTATTTCTCAAGTAATGATATAATTTCAGTTTATGGATTATATGTGTTCATTTACAACATATCTACTGTAAGTTTCTCTTAAGAGATACCTTGTTGGTACGACAAGGGCCCACCGACCCAATCAAGGTAAGCCTCTTTGTAATTAATTGTGACTATGATTCTTGTTTTCTGTGTGTGTGAACAGAGTAATTTTATGTTTGATTAAAGCATCTACTTCCACCCCTATCATGTTTTTGTGATACCTTTAATAGCATGTCACATGGATGTGTGGTAATTTTGAGTAAGTGAGAGTTGTGTGTGTAATGTGAGATCTATGAGTGTAATGATTTCTTAGTAATGATTTGACATCTTTGTGTGAGTATGTGAGAACAATAATTCGATTTAAGTGCATGCATTTGTTAGATTAAATGATTTAGTGTTTGTTTTTATTTTCCAAACCTAGGGACAATTTGGATCTCCATCTTTCACCATACACGAGCCTTTAATGGAGTATTCCATCACACTTAGAATTTCCTTCCATAATTGATTAGGTTACATCTTGCAAATACAGGCACAATCAAGACCTCCATCTCTCACCTTACATGCATTTACAATGGAGTGTTTACACCCTGCCTGGTAGTTCTTTTAGCTTAGTTAGGTTTCCATAATGTTAAGGATTGATTTTGTGGTTGTTCTAGGAGATAAAATCAATGCCCATCTCTATCTTTCATGAGCCTATAATGATCATATTCATCCCCTGAACAAGAATTTTGAATTATACATTTGTTGATCAGTTTTTATTTCTAGATTTTGAATTGTGTGAAGAGTGTTATCGTTGAAGTGTGCCCAGATTTGCTTGTTAGTTGTTGTTAAGAGTAGTAGATACAAATAACTGAGTCAAAGTCCATCTTTCCATTTCATGAGCTTGTAAATGGACAAGTCATTATTTGAGCAAGATCTCTTGAATGCATGATTGTTAAGGTTTTGTTTTCAATTTTTACTTTCTAATTTTTAAAACTGTGTGAAAGGAAGAGTATTGAGTTTTGAATGTTTCTTATTTCTGTTATACTCATCGGACGTAGATAAACCACCTGCTTCTGTCACATATAGTGTAAAAACTCTGCTGATTACGAATCCCAGATTGACATATAAATGAGTGTAATATACTAAGCATATTTATACACCAACACCTTCCATGGAGGAATAAAATAAATACAATGGGACATGCGATCCTTTCAAATTGTTTCTCGAGGAAGCCCTCGCGCAAGAGAGGAACGAGATGATGGACAATATTGCACAAATCCTTTGACGACTACCAACAAGTGATGCATATTCCTTGAGTGGAGGTGCCACCTCCTTCAAGGTACAAATCAACTTTGATATTCCTATATTTGAAGGTCAGATAGACCTAGATGTCGTATAAAAATGGTTGAATCTTCTAGAAGGGTATTTTTTTGTCCATAACTTTTTGAATACAAAAAATATTACTTTTGTGCTCCTCAAATCCATCCCCCATGTCATAGATTGGTGGAATACTTTCTTTGAGAAAACTAAAATAGAGGAAACCTCATTATTTAAAGTCGCACTCACCCAGAAGTCCTTTATAAATTTTATTAAGGAATAATACTACCCCGTTGGAAGTTATGACGAATTGTATACAAAATGGAAAACACTGTAGTAGGAAAGGGACAAAGAAGTTCAAAAGTTCACAAATATCTTCCATACCTTGCACACCAAGCTGACTATCAAAGATTTTGAGTGACATCTGGTGCTCAAGTACTGTGGCGGTATGCATAGATACATCCAGGAGTAAATGGAGTTTCTAGACATCTTGTCCTTGGGTGCGACTTATCGATATGCCATCAAAATTGAGCAGAAGATTAAACAAAAGGCGCAGTAGTTTGGGCATGGTAACCCCTCACAAAAAAAGTAGGGAAAGGGAATCCCCAACCCATATAAAAAAGGGAAGAGAAAATATGGATAGCCTCAGGACAACCAGTCTAATCCGTAAAAAAAGAAGGACAATAGAAAGATGAAGAAAGATACCGAGAAGCGGTGTGACTTCCATAAGATCCCATGGCATAACAATGTTGATTTCCACTCAAAGAAGTCATTGGTGGCTGAGGTGAAAGCCTATGAATCAGATGCAGGTTCTCACTCTGATTCAGAACCAGAGAAGGGGAGATGGATCATTGACGCGGAACCCAGTGCCACTATTGCTACCACCAAGATCCATCCTAGTGAACCTGATGAGCCAGAGGAAGGAAAGTGCCTCTTTCATTCACAAATGTGGGTGAAAGGAACCTATATACACTTAATCCTTGATAGTGGTAGCCAAAATAACCTCATCCCGTTGTATTTTTTTAAGCAGCTGGCCTTGCCAACAATGTCGCACCCACAACACTACACCATCGGATGGCTCTGCCAAGGAAGTGATCTTCACGTCAGCCAACAGTGCCACCTATCCTATGACATCTAGCCCTTCAAATACGAGGTATTGTGTGATGTTTCTCCCCTTGAAGTTTTTTATGTTATTTTGGGTCAAACTTATTTATGGAAACACCATGTTGTATATGAGTCTAGGCCTCATAGTGTTTTATTACTTTAGAAAATAAATTGTATAGGATACTCAAGGTAGTCCCACCTAGTGGCATTTCCTTGATCTCTACCAAGAAATGAAATAAGTTCATTTCTCAGACCAATAAGTTTTTCGATTTCGTGATTCACGCTCAGAGTGAGTGAAAATTTGTAGCCACATCCATGGCCTCCTTGGTTGATCTCTCCATGAAGTAGAAGAAACTGGATAAGGTCATGGAAGAATACAAAGAAATATTCTCCTCACCTACTTGGGTACCTCTACAATGTTAGGTCAAGCATTCCATCGATCTGACCCCCGACACACCACTATCGAATGGGAAAGTATGTCATCTCTCTATTTTAGAAAATTAGGAGATCAAGCATCAAATCCAAAAATTTCTCCTAAAGGGGCACATCTGATCCAGATTATTTTCGGCATGAAATGAGAGTGGAGATATAATAAAGAAATGCATAGAGATATCGCATATATTCAATAATATAACATAAATGTATCATAGATGCAACCATAAACATAGATATATAGTAATACATTATTTCTATTAATGAAAGAAATGTATAGAGACTATAAAAATACAGAGTGAAAGACTCGCTAGAATGGTGGCAGCTTATCCCTGAGAAGAGATGTCATAGCTACTCGTATTCGAAAGAAGATGATTACAATGAGGATCTGAAGGCCTTTTTACAATAAAAAAGAATTCCAAAAACCCTAGACATCCAAAAACCTAACCCTACAAGATGAAGCACCAAAATTCATGTTGGCCCCGTTTGGGTAAGTTAGTACATCAACTTCTGATGGTCATAACTTTTGCATACGATCTCCATTTTAGGTGCATGATATCCCATTGGAAAGGTATCATCGATGAGATTAATTTTGGAGGAAATATTGAAGGAACTTCCATATTTTTCCCCATTTTCCAAAAAATGTCATTTAGGGCCTCAAAATGGCCCTGGAAATTAAAAACTGCTAAAAATAGTAAATTACCAAAATTGCCAGAAAACTGTTTTGAGCCAGTTGGAGAAGGTGGGTGGCCACCGATATCCACCTATATCAACATTCTACCCAAATCATCACCTTTTCAAAGCCCAATCGTGCTTGTGCAAAATAAATATGGGACCTGACGAATTTGCATTTATTATCAATCCCTAAATAAAATCACAATCAGGAACTGATACCTGATTCCCTGAATTGACAATCTCCTTGATCAACTCAAGGGGGGGGGAAATAATTTAGTAAGATTGATATGAAGTATATCTACCATGATGTCCCAATAGAGCATAAAAATGTACATAATACTTCCTTCAAGTCAAAAGGTCTTTTTGAATGGAAAGTCATGCCCTTTAGTTTGAAAAATTCCCCAGCAAATTTCATGAGGATGATGGAAGATATCCTGCGTCCTTTCACCAATTATTTTGTAGTGATGCATATGGATGGCATCCTCATCTACAAAAAGACTTAGGACAAACACTTGAAACATATTCAACAGGTTCTGCACACCCTGTGGCAACACAAGCTATATTCCAACTTGGAAAAATTCTCCTTCAGCATGGACATGGTCCAGTACCGCGGCTACATTATTTATGAGCATAGTTTGCATGTGGATCCTGCCAAGATCCAGGTCATCTGTGATTGGCCATCCCCAACCATGCTAATTGAGCTTCAAATATTCTTAGGCCTTGCCAATTTCTATCGTAGGTTCATGTTTGGATTCTCCCATATTGCATGGGCCCTCATCCAAGTAACCAGGGGTGTTGGTAAGGAATAAAATACAAAAATATTGCAAAGATAACATCGAAACAAAAAATTATATGGAACGACAACACCAGAATTATACATTTATTGATACTAAACAAATTTCACTTGCCTCTTCGAGGAGGAAACCTCCAGTAGAGCATAGCTCTATTACAATAATTTTCCAAGACAAAACTTCTCATACCCTCTACTCTTATTTATACTAAATCTATTTATCCAAAATAACAATATAGAGGAAGATACTTATAGAAGCGAAATGTTCTATTAGGTCTTCTTATAATTGATTTATTCCTCCTTATTGCTAGGACTTATTGATATTGGCCTTTATTACATGGAAATATATTATTCTACCCACTTGAGGAGTTAGGTAGGATAGGTCCTTAACACGCCCTCCCCCTTAAAATCAGCCTTGACCTCAAGGATTGATATGAGGAAATTGCTGCAGAATGTTAGTTGGCTCCCAGGTGGCATCTGTGAGAGTTGTATCTTTCCACTGGAATAACACTTCCTTGATGGTGCACTGACGAAGATGACACTCACGTTGGTACAAAAATGCTTGTGGCTCCAACCAGATGGATCATTCTTCATCCAAATTGGGAAGGTTAGTTTGAGTTTGAAACTTAGTTCCAATCACCTTCTTTAAGTAGGAGACATGAAAAACAGAATGAAGGTTATAAGAACTAGGCAAAGCTAACTGATAGGCCACCTGTCCCACGCACTTGAGAACTGTATAAGGACCATAAAATTTGGGCACCCGTATCTGACAATGTTCGGCCTTAAGTGAAGTTTGTTTATAAGGTTGCAGTCGAAGAAATACCTGGTCTCCTTCAACAAACTAACTTTCTGAGTGACCTTGATCAACTTGTTTCTTCATGCGATTTTGAGCCATGACCAAATTATCTTTGAGGGTAAGAATAATAGCTTCTCAAACTGTAAGTGTTTTTTCAACCACCTAAACCTTCGAGACACCAGGTTTTTAGGAGAGAAAAAAAGGTGGTTTTTTTTCTATATACTGCTTCAAAAGGACTCATGTGAGTAGCGGTACAGTAAGAAGTGTTGTGCCACCATTCAACTAATGGTAACCATTGATCCCATTGATTTTTCCTTTCAGAGGAAAAGCACCTTAAATAATTCTCCAAACACTTGTTGAAAAAAATATTTTGACCATCAGTCTGGGGATGATAGGAGGTCCTAAGATGCAATTGGGTGCCATGTAGCCTGAATAGTTCTTGCCAAAATTTCCTAGTGAAAGTGAGGTCTTGATCAAAAAAATTATAATGAGGCATGACACAAATATTGAAGATATGATGCATGAAAATTTGAGCCACAGTGGATGCAACAAATGGATGTTGAAGAGAACATGAATGTGCATACTTGAAAAGATGATCAACTACCACCATGATGATTGACTTATATCCTGATTTAGGTAATCCCACAATGAAATCCATAGATATTTCCCTCCAAATAGTGGGTGGAATCAGAAGTGGTTGGAGTGTTCCATGGGCTTTGATTGTTTCTTCCTTGTTACGTTGACAAACATCATATTTTGCCACAAAAGTGTGAACGTGTGTTTGCATACCATCCCAGAAAAAAGAACGCTTGACCTTATCATAGGTTTTGGTAAACCTTAAGTGCCCAATTGTGGGAGTATCATGAAGCTCATAAAGCATTGTGGATTTAAGTTGGGACTATTTACTTAAATCCAAATGACCTTTGTAGGAAAGCTCATTATTGTGCCAAGAGTACCCAAGGGAAACTAGAGAATTGTCTTGAAATCACTGGATTAGATGCAAAATTTTATGATCTTGTATCCATTCCTGGTGAACAGCTTGGAGCCAATATGGTATAATGAAATATAGGGAGAATATGGACCCTTCATCTTCATATTTTCGAGAAAGAGCATCAACAACCATATTTTCTTTACCTTTCTTGTAAATGATCCCATAATCATATCCAAAGAGCTTAGTTACCCATTTTTGTTTCTCTGGAGAGGAAGTTTGTTGCCCTAGAAAATACTTAAGGCTTTGATGATGTGTCTTAATTTGGAAGCATTTCCCCAAGAGATAAGGGCACCAGAGATCCACTGGATGTAGAATAAACAACATTTCCTTAGATTGATTGGCTCAAATGGTGTTCTGACAATTGTTTGCTAGTAAAGGCCAAAGGTATTACCTCTTTTATAAGGAATGGTCCAATTCCTCTCCTAGAGGCATCACATTCCAGGACAAAGGAATTTGTGAAATCAAGAAGGGCCAAGACCAGAGTAGTGCACATGGTCACCTTCAATGCTTGAAAGTCCAGATCAACTACAGGAGTCCAAGTGAAAGAATTCTTTTGAAGTATAGAAGTGAGAGGTGTCACAATCTTTCCATAATTCTGAACAAACTTGCTATAATAGCCTGTTAAACCTAGAAAACCACACAAGATTTGGATAGTCTTGGGGCGAGGCCAATCCTTCATTACTTCAATCTTCTTAGGATCCACCTGGACACCAGCCTTGCCAACAATATGACCCAAGTACTCAACTTTTGAGGCGCCAAAGGCACATTTAGAGTGTCTGAGGAAAAGTTGATGCTGAGAGAGTAGATGAAGAACTTGATCCACATGGGAAAGATGGGATTTCCAGGTTTTACTATACATGAGAATATCATCAAAGAAAACTAAGACAAAATGACAAATAAAAGTATGAAAGACATTATTCATGAGGCTTTGGAAGGTGGAGGGGTCATTACATAGGCCAAATGGCATGATCGAGAAATGATAGTGACCCACATGAATTTGAAAGTCCATATTTGGGATGTCATTGTCTTGCATACGTATTTGGTGGTAGCCAGAATGTAGATCAAGTTTAGTGAAATACTAAGCACCACTCAACTCATCCAAGAGATCACCGATGAAAGGAATGGAAAGTTTGTCCTTGATGGTAAGTTTATTGAGGGCAAAAAATTTAGGACACATGCACCAAGTACCTTCTTTATTAAGTACCATGACCAAAGGAGAAGAATAAGGGTTGGTACTAGGGAACATAACACCTGCTTGTAGCAATTCCTGCACTATTTTCTCAATTTCATTATTTTGGCCAAAGGGATGACGATACAGGTGAACATTGGAAGGAAGACTTCTAGGAAAAAGGGGTATGGAATGATCATGAACACCAAAATAAAGCGGAATTCCCTGAGGGGTGGAAAAAATAGCTTGGTGTTTGGAGAGAATAGCTTGGAGGTCAGGATGCACAGAGGGTGTCTCAATGATGTGAATAGAATGGAGTTGAGAAATAATACCGTAGTGGCCTTTCTTGAAGATATTTTCCATGCGATGGGAACTGATGATCTAAGGAGAGCCAATTGTGAGACCTTGGAAGTGATACCTTTTTCCCTCATGTTGGAATTCCAGGGTTAATTCCTTAAAATCCATAAGAATGGGACCTAAAGTGCGTAAGCATTCAACACCTAGCATAATGTCACAACCACCTATTTCAATGGAAAACATATGATATTTTAGGTGGTAATGTCCAATTTGAAGATGTAAATTTTCACAAAGCCCACCACATTTCATGGACCCACCATTGGCTATCATGATTTGAAAATTATTGACATCACGAATAGAGAAATTGGTTTCCTGGGAAATGCGACGCTGAATAAAATTGTGGGTGCTACCACTGTCAGCAAGGATGATGACCTTCCTATTCTTAATATAGCCAATGAGCTTGAGGGTTTGTGGAGCAACGAATCTAGTGAGGGAATGCAAGGAAATGAGTAGTTCAACTTCAGTTGGGTTAGCGGGATCCTAGGTATCATCGGGAAGGGAGGGATCTTCAACAAGTGGAACTGTCACATATTCATCGGGAACATCTTCGAAAATGGCCATAAGAAGTTTTTTTTCCTTACACTTGTGCCCCAAAAAATATTTTCCATCACAATTATAGAAAATACCCTTCAATTGACTTTCAACCATTTCAGCCCTAGTTAATATCTGGACCTTGAGGGGAGTGACAGGGGGGTTAGGATTAGTGGGAAGAGGGTGAGGAACGAAAGTGGGTTTTTTGTTCTAGGAAAAAATAACTTGTTTGGACTCTTTAGCAAGTTTAGTAGCTTCCAACCAAGTCTGAGGGTAGGCCATGAGAACCTGGGATCATATTTCATCCTTTAGGCCACTGATAAAGAATTCATGGAATAAACCATCTAAAAACCCTCGGTTTGAAAGGCCAAATTCTCAAAAGTAGTTATAAATTCTTCCACTGTGCCCAACTTTTTCAACTTGGTCAAATGACCGAGATAGTCTGTATCAGTGTCAAAGTGGTCATAGATCTCTACAACAAACTGGGTCCAGGAAATATACCCCTAACATGAATTTTTATGCCATTGCCACCATTTTCATCATTCATGATCTAGATAAAGGACAACATAACGAAGTTTGGACAACTCATCAGTAAAACCATGCAAAGAAAAATAATGCTCCATTTGAGTGACCCAACCCGTAGGATCAGAGCCATCAAATTTATTTACCTCAACGTGGGGATGACAGGGGTCACGCTGAAAGAAGCTGGATTGAAAATGTAGATAATGAGATGAATAAACAACATAGGGTTGGTCCGAGGAGGAAGGACTTGAAGGGAGGTTCAACAACTAGTTGACAAAAACACTAGAGTGTGTTAAATTGGTGTGTGAAGTTGGCTTCCATGGTGTCAAATTTGTGCTTGACTTGGGCCTCGAATTGTGCAAGGTGGGAATTTGTAGAGCCAATATCAGATGTCACATGATTGATGGAAGCTTGCAGGTCTTGGTTGAAAGTGGTGTCCATTTGGAGAGGGGAAGTGCGGGTAAGGAAAAATGGGTGGGTGGGACCACAAAAAAATCCTTATAAGTGATAGGTACCATGAAGATCAAGGAGAGAAGGGAATATATAATGGAATAGGTGGAAAAATAGGGAGGATGGGAAGGGTTCAGGTCCACTGGAAAAAAAAAATATTGAAAATGAAAGGTATGACTGAGATCAGGGAGAAAAGGGGAATCCAAGAGGACAAGTCCCAAATAAGTGTGTCAGTGGGACAACTATACTTTGTTTTTCTCCTAAGGATTTATACTTCAGCTTCAATAATACTACAATGATGAAATGCCCAAATGATTAATAGGAAGACATGTGTAGTAATTTCATAACCATAATGCAGAAGGCACAATTGCACGATAATAGATCTTTTCTCTTCTGACTTTGTTTTCGTCCCAATGGTTAAGGTATTCATGGTTTCTACAGACAAGGGTTTTCACTGTTCTATAGCTCTCTGATATATGTGTGGGGTCCAATAGTAGTTCTTGGCTCAATATCTCAGGGCACCAACTAAGGAGGATAGATTGTTCCCTTATCCATACTACTTGACTACCCATGTACTAGAGAGTATCTTCCCGAGTGTGTTTCTCGATGGAACTATAACAGTCATGCGACCGATCGGTTTATCTATGGAGGGCTTCAGGAGATCTAGGTCGATCTGTATACATGTTTTGTCTGATGCGCTACCACAGAAAGGGGTACCAACAGGGGCTACAAGGGTGACCAACATATGTGCACTTGAGTACCTCTTGTATTTCTTGTGTGTATTACTCCCCAACCATAGGTTTATGCACGTAACGATAGATCTTTGTAGCTTTAAGATGCCAGAATATGTCTCTACCCTGAAAAAAATTAACACACAAATTTCTATCGAGGAAAGTGCTTTGATACGACTTGTAAGATATCAGATCTATTATATTAGCATAATAGAGAAATAATGCAGAGAATAATACCGAGATAGAAACATAATATGGAAATATTGCAGAGATAACAACAAAACAACAAATTATATGGAACCACAACACCATAATTATACCTTTATTGATAGGAAACAATGTTCACTTGCCTCTTCGAGGGGGAAACCTCCAATAGAGCATAGCTCTATTACAATAATTTTCCAAGAAAAAAATTTCCATACCCTCTACTCTTATTTATACTAAATATATCTATCCAAAAGAATAATCTAGAGGAAGATCCTTCTAGAAGCGAAATCTTCTATTAGGTCTTCTTATAATTGACTTATTCATCCTTATTGCTAGGCCTTACTAATATTGACCTTTATTACATGAAAATATATTATTCTACCCACTTGAGGGGTTAGGTAGGTTAGGTCCATAACAAAGTATATTAGTTCCTGCACTACCTATGCTATTTCCAAACCAACCACTAAGAGAAAAGTCTTCTACACACCTCCGCCTACTCCAGACATGACCTGAGAATCCATCTCAATACAATACATGTCGGGCCTTCCATCCACCAAGCGAGGAAATGACTATGTTTTTGTGGTTGTTGATTTCTTTTCCAAGATGGTGATTCTGGTCGCTTGAAAGAAGACCATCATAGCAGAGGCCACTGCCAAGATCTTCTTTCAACGAGTGTGGGTACATTTTGGGATATCAAAAACCATTATCTCAGATAGGGACAATTGATTCCTCAACGCATTCTGGTCAAGCCTCTAGTCATTGCTAGACAGCAAGCTCACCAAATCCATTATCTTCCACCCTCAGATGGATGGCCAAACTGAGGTTGTCAACCGAATGATCGTGCATATCCTGTGCATGTACAATTCCAAGAACCCATTCACATGAGATGAGATTCTTCCCTATGTTCAACACATCTAGAACAAAGCCATAAATAACTTAACCGACCACATCCCCTTTTAGGTGGGGTTGGGATTTCAACCATTGGGTCCCATGGATGTTGCAATACTCGTTGCAGCCACCTAGGTAGACTCATCCCATGCTCCAACTAAAGTTGAAAAATCCACCCAGTTGATTGAGCAAATCCAACACATATTCCAACAGGTTCAAGATATTTTACAGAATTCCAATTCCAAGTACAAGAAGCACCATGATCAACACTGGGTGCCACACAAGTATCAGGTGGGAGACAAAGTTTGGTTTCACTTATAGAAAGAACGCCTTACAGGGCCCCATCAGAAGATTCATCCACTCTTCCATGGACCTTACAACATCACCAATACTTTGGGAGACAATGATTTTGAGCTCAACATTCCCCCCTTTCTTGTCTTGCACCCAATGTTCAATGTGAATCTCCTTTGGCCATATTTTCCACCATTATTGGACATCTCAAAGATAAAAAAACAATTGACACCAATAGAGATCAACCCTGAATGCATGTAAAATGAATCCACTAATCATATCATGGACACATAGGTTAAGGGAAATCACCACCAGATAATCCATCTTTATCGAGCTGTCAAAGTAGGGAATCACTTGCACCAAGCCAAGTGGCTTACCCGAGGCCACATTCAGCAGAAATATCCTCATATGATGGGGGAACTCAACACAATGGATACCATTGATTCCTAAGGGGGAAGGATTGATCCAGGTGGATATTGGTTTCCACCCACCTATTCCAACTGGTTCATCTTGCCATTTTTTTAGATTGGCGATTTTTTCGTAGTTTTCAGGTCTTGAACTTCAGGGGTCATTTTGAGGCCCTAAAAATCGTTTTTAGGGATTGTCGCAATCAAACTATAGACAAAGTTAGAGATTGATGGCATAATGTATAGTCTTTGGATATACTTTTCCAACATGTTATTATACGCCTAAAACAAATATCGTATTCAAAAGTTACGACCCCGAGAAGTTGATGTACTAACTTACCCCAACGGGGCCCACATGACATTTGTCGTTTCATCTCCTAGGGTTAGGTTTTTTGATGTCTAGGGTTTTGGAATTCATTTTTATTTTAAAAATGATTTCAGAGCCTCATTGTAATCATCTTCTTGTGAATGAGCACAACCGTCAGATCTCTTCTCAGAGATAAGTTTCCACCATTCTAGCAAGCTTGTTTTCAATCTGCATTTTACAGTTTCAACATATTTCTTTATTGAATAGAAGATAATTTTACTATATCTCTGTTATTTTTCATTGTTCCTCTCTGTTAATAACAATAATAATCTGTGTTCATTTCATTATTCTCATAAAATCTGGATCAAAAGTGCTCATACCGATTCACCCCCCTCTTAGTATTCCAACAATACAATTAACTTTATTTAAATATTTGAAAACATCTTGTCCCACCCTCAAGTGCGCTTATGTGAGAGTGATATTATTGTTTCCTTGGTAGCTACAATCAATCCATAAGGGGAAAATACGTCACAAGATACAATTGAAAGAGATGATTTCTACAATAATGCACAAGATTGCACAATCTTGTGGGATAATTTCAAAGAATAAGAGTGATCATTTGCAAATTTTTAGAAGGACCTGAGGCATCATAAATAGTTTTAGGGTGGGGTTAAACATTGGCATTATCAACAATGAAACAGTCAACTTGTTGACTAGGAAATATTATTTAGCAATACAATATGCAACAACTATTGATATTTACCTATTTGAAAATTTTGAAAGGAATGGTTTTAGAACTATAGGCTATGTCTGGTTTAAGAGGGACTACAAATCATTGATCACATATGAACCCTACATGATATTATTGAGAAGGATAGACAAATATCCTTAAATGTCTATTTTTTCTTCTGTGAATTTTGGAAGGCATTTGACATTATTCCTAGACACTTATTCACTTAGCATATTTATGCCTTGAATGTACCTTATTGATGAGTGCAACTTACAAGCCCCACCTTTTGTATTAAATCGTATTCCATCTAATTCCTATTTCAAAACTTATTCCATATTCACCAAAGGTTATTGCGAGAATATAAACTTATCATATAGTAGTCAAGGAAAAATAGTTAGTTTTCATGCAAATGACCGAATATAAAATATAATTTGTTATATCAAAAGATGGAAGCCAAGAATTGATAAATAACTACTCTCAGGGAACAAGACCAAGCAATGGAGAGTGAGTCATCCACCAAGGTGGAATTTTCCTATGTGGTATCTTCTTTGTGCACATCCATATTAGATATGGTGGACAAATTGATTCACAAGATGAATCTTATAGTTAACCTTCAGAATGCCTTGGTCAATTTGATATGATCATAGAAGGAAAGATGGAGTAAATCCCACACTTCAAAGTTCAAATAATTAAGTGCATGGATTGGAAAGAGTAACATTCCCTAGTTTCGTGGTTAATTATGACATCTATTTTAAACTCATAAAACCCAAATTAAAATAGTTAGTACCATAAATTGGAGGGGTCACAACAAGTCCATAACTTCTAAAAATTTTGAAATCGAATGTTATTAGTTTAACATTGATGGAATGCTACACCAATAGATTTCAATGAAAATACACTACGGATATATCATAGTATGTGCAAATATGATTAGAAACTATTATATATTAGAAACTATTAAATATTAGAAACTTCCTCCAAACTCTTCAATACTTTACCGTGGGATACAAAATTTGTGGACCATTCACCTTTGGGTTTTAATTAAATTGGTCATTTTTTGGATTACGACAATTCACCAACTTTTTATACTCAAGAAAAATTTACTTTAGTAAAGTTATCACTATTTTTGATGCTTGGAACCTTTATTAAATATACCTTGGAAATGGTTCGTGAACTCTACCAAGTAAATATCATCATCTGCCTTTGGTGAAATACTACAAGAATGTTTTCCCATGCACAGTTTCATTAATTTGATGCAAACAAAGAAATTGTAAACCCAACACTTTCCAATGGAGGTGCATACCATACAAATAGTACCCATAACGTTTTAAATCTATGTTAGGACTCAAAAGTTGAAGGTAACAAAATTACATAGCACATGACATGTTCATGAATAATTTAGTCTATGACATTATGAATATGATATATCCTTTTTCTATAGTATGAAAAATTATTCCATTTAAGTCCTATTTAAACACTTATTCCATCTTCATCAAAGAAAAAAATGTGAATCGGGTCAATACCAATGTTCACTTGTGATTATTATGATCATGCTTGGAACACGCATTTTGAAAATGTCTATTCAAGTGAAGGATGTGGGTAAATTCAATCATATAATTGCTAACTACATTTTCTCATTCAAAGGAGTGTAGGTACAACCGAATAGGTTCCTTTCAGAGCTATTATCCCCGAGCGAGGTAATTTCTGGAGGGAGGGAGAAAGTGTTACGATGTTAAACACATCTAACATGGAGAGATATACTAGAGGTGAAAATGTTAGAAGAAAATTCCGTAGGCGCATGGAATTATTTCTTGTTGAAGGAGGTTCACATTCTTATGATGATGAGAGCATAGGTGATTTTGAGGTTCCTTTGAGGTACAAACATCTAATGAGACCATGGATACCCAATGAACTTCCTTAGTTGGACATTGGATTCTTTATCAATGAGAGGATTTATCACATCACTCCATTGTCCATACATGGTCTAGGTATATTCTCCATGGATGGAATAAAGGTGAAAGATGAAGGACTTATTGAGTTGATGGAGTATGTCGAACCATGCTACAACTATGGAGATTGGTTGATACTAGTCCGATATATGCTAAGTATGTGGAGATATGGAGTCACTGCAAATTACATACAACTAAAACACAACAATCACAATAAAGGAGTGACTGTGCATATTGATGGAAGGCCAAAGGCATTGGGAAATATTGCAGAGCTTATTAATAGTACAAGACCTAGGACAACAAGAAAGAAACCCAATTGTACATTTGAGGGGTGTGAAGGAAATTGAATATTAGTATGTGTAGTGAAAACAATAACTATAGGGGAATAGTTTTTTATCAATTACGATTTGAACCGAATCGATGGAAACATTGCTATTATGGGTGTAAACATGTTTTACCATTATATCAAACCTATAATTAATGTTTTCCTTTTTATATCTTTAACATACATTTTAATAACTCATGCTTCTTAGATTATTTTCTAACAATCTAAATTTTCATGCATCTTATAGTGTGGTAGGGTGATTATGAGAAGACACTGGCTAGGTCAGAGCATGTATAACAAATATTTTCATATCAATTATTTCTTAAAATAATTGAATTAACATGTTTATTTGTTTATGTATATGAACACATTGTTGGATCAGGATGTTGCATGGAATGAAATATATGATTCCATCAACTCGGTGGAAACAATTCGAAAGGCCTTGAAAAGGGAAAATAAGGAATACATTGAATTGGATAGGTCTAAGCCACTTATAGAGGAGGGAAAAAAAATAATGGAAATTTTAAGGAAATATACAAAACAATATGGAGTAAGCACAATTTTTAAAAAAGGACTCTTTCAGACATATATTAATTTATATAATTTTTATCTGTTATCATTATATGAGAAATACTCTAACATTTTATTTCTATAGGAAATTTTGAATCCAAAAGGACAACCTGTTCATGGGGACGCTATTGGTGGAAGTGGTGCACAAAACCCACAGTGTCCTAGCATGAGCCACATACCTGTGAAGATATTTTCCTCTTTGTGTGTGGCTCAAAGGAATGAAACTCCTGGGGCCAATGAGACACCCCCACCACACACACTAGACTATGCCCATGAGGGTCCACAAGGATAATCACATGAGGATATTGGTTCATTGGAGCCAGAGCATTGTTATCCTGGGAAACACGTGTTCAAATATTGGGAAAACTCTCCATCAACTTTTTGGTGGACAAAAACTTGGTTCCCTTGAAGATACAACAAATCCTAAGTATTTTTTAATATGTTAAATATTTAATTCCTACCAGTTGATAGAAACCTGCATTTTTCATATTAATTTAATCTGATTATCATATCATTTTTCAGGAAACAATATTTTTTACAGGAACTTGCACAACAAGTCTCTAGAGATCTTTGAGCCCACCATTCACATACAGTGGAATGCCCATAATAAATATTTTAAAAAGAATATTATAGACTATCCTTTTTGGTTATATATTCAACAAGTTTGAAGTCACCTCAAGGGACAATATATATTTTAAATATGCCAGAGATCAATATAGGGTTCAATTTAAAAAGAACCCTAAGTATGATATTCCTCTGGCCATTCTCGATAGGGAATGGAAGAATATATAGGAGGATGCAAAGGAGAGTGCATTGAGAGGCGAAGGGAAGACACCAACTAGCCCTGGAAGGTAATATATGATATTTTTAATTGAATATGCCTAATTTAGTTTAGTTCTACAGAAAACAAATGTGATATCTTATGACATAATTGAAACTTTTCATAGGCTCCCAGACACATCAAAAACAACAAAGGAAAGACTAGATAAACATGGTCAACACAAACTTGGCCATGGTGGTTACTTGATATTAAAAGATAGAATTGTAAGTACTAAATACTTAATTCATATTATACATATCATCATGCAAATTTTATCTAATTGTGGCCAGTAAGAAAAAAACCATATCTTATGCCATGCAGTGTAGGGGGATACCTTCAACAATGCCGCTGAAAAATAATACTTGATGCTCAACTTCAAGTTCGACTTTCAAGTTGTGGTGGAAAATTGATAAATTAAGGAATCACAGACACAATCTAACCCTTCAAATGAGTTGGTAAATAAAATGACAAGATTGTAGTTGTTGATTACTTGTCCAATATATTGAGAACTGATTTTACCCATCAATTAATTATTTGTCTATATGTCTCAAGTAGGAAAGAAACATTGGTTCATTTGATGGTGGTGGAAAACAACCCCATGATACTAGTGGTTCAAAAACCCATCATGATATGCATGTATTTAAAATAAAATGAATAGTGTGACGATTATAAATATTTACGTTAGATGGTGTACTTATAACGTTTCTTGTTTCAATGGAAGAGCATGTAGATGAGGGTTCTCGTAGAGGAGAGGAAGCAATGGAAATCCAACCAATGGTGTCCACTACTCCTCCAGGTAAAAAACACAGCAATCATATTTTTACTAATGAAATTTTTTTATGAATAATAACTATTGATCTCCGTTTAACTCTTTTTGTTATTATAGTGGATGTGCCCCCTGTAGTGCATCAACGTGCATGTCCTGCTACTAGAAGTAGTAGAATGCTTGAGATGACCCATCACCTTCCAACAATAGAACATGACCCAAAATATGAAGGCCAATATTGAGATGAATGTGATGATGATACACTCATTAGTTTTATCAAAAAGAAGAAACAAAAAAGGAAGTGATTGTACATATTTTCAGGACAAATTTTATTAATATAAAATATTGAGTGTACAATTTTTTTTGTTTTGATAGTTTTGCGTGGACCTTGTATGTTTTGTATGCACGTAACTTCTTTCTTTTATTTAACTTTAATTTTTTTTTTCTACTTTTTATGCATGATTGGGTATGGGGAATTAATNGGGGGATTGAGGCCAAATGATCTTCCACCTTCACGTGGCTAGACCTTCTTAGTAGAGAATAAATTATTCTAGAGACCAAGAGGATCCCATTCATGAGGTATTCCCCTTTAATATTTCTAAAGTGTCGTACATGTTTAATTATTATTTAGTTATATAACATTTAATTATCTTTGTCAAATGCAAGATCAGATATGTTTAGTTATTATTCAATGATATTATTATTTTATTTGAAAAATGCAGGTTTGAAGGGAAGTCACCTCCATGATCCACAATGCATTTCCAACAAGGTTTGTGTTGCCCATGTTTTTCTAGTATTTCCTTGGTTTTTTTGACGTGTGTGGGAGCCTACGAAAAGAAACCAAGGCAAGACTAGAAAAACATGGGCAACAAAAAGTTCGCAAAGATGGTTACTTTAGATTAAAATCTCAAATGGGAGACAGATAAATAGTGACAAGACAATTGTGGATTCAATGAAAGGGAAATATGACCTTTTGAAGGTGTGGATGTAGTGAAATCATGGTACAATGTTTGGGAGGGTAGAAAGACATATGCAACACAAACTTCGCCAAGGTGGTTTCTTGACATTCAAAGATCGAATTGTAAGTACCAAAAACTTTATTCATATTATACATATCATTATCAAAATTTTATTAATATAAATTATTGACTGTACAATTTTTTGTTTTTCTAGTTGCGCGTGGACCTTATATGTTATGTATTCATGTACCTTATTTATTTTATTTACCTTTAACTATTGTTTTGATACTTGTTATGCATGATTGAGTATTGGGAATTGATAGTGATTCAAGGGGGNGTCTTGTTTAGTAGAGAAGAAATTATTCTTGAAACCAAGATGATCTCATTCATGAGGAATCCTCTCAGTGTTTCTAGAGCATCATATATGTTTAATTATTATTCAGTCACATAATGCTTGATTATTTTTTTCAAATGCAACCTCATTGGTTTTATAGCATCATTTTCCACTACAAATAAATATGATGACTCATTGGCCTATGTTACATCCCTTTCCCTACCTTTAGGACTCAAATCCCCCTTTTCTTCCTGAAAACATGATTACAAAACCCATTTTATCAAAGTGTACACGACTTTTCTTAAAGGAACTCATGTACATACGTAGGTTCCATGTTAGCACATACATGCTAATTTTGTCTCAAAAAACCATAATCCCAAAATTTCGAGCGAATTTTATGGGTTTTTCCATTCCCTAACTCCCTAAATATCATACATAATGACTCCAACCATCAAAATGGAGTATAAAAGAGAGCCTTGGGGTGAAGGAAAAAACATGGTCAAGAAATGCATCCTTATGCTATCATTTTGAAGATTATACTACAAGTACCATGTTTCCCTAGTGTGTGAGATTGTCCCCTCTACGTGTAAACCCTCATTTCCAGAATTTACATTGTCCTTATCTTGTCAAAACAAACACCTTTTTCTTCCTTGGATTTGCTATAGTGCAAAGTATTGGAGGCACTCTTAAACATATTCAGCCTTGGGTGGAGGAACTTGGAGCCTAGTTCCTGTTAGAGTTTAAGATATTATTAGGTTTCTTTTGAATTTACTAGATAACCATAGAATAGATAGGATCACTGAGAGAAACACAATCACAAGAGACACATCATTTATCCTAGGAAACCCTCACGGGGGAGAAAACCCAACAAAAATTTCCTTGATAACAATGCCAAGAGAATAAACCAAACACTACAGAAAGTCCTCTCCCAAGTAATGCACATCTCTCTTCCTTTTTCTCCAACTGCAGCTCCAAACTTGTGCTCTGTATGATCAAATGAGTGAGTGAACAAATGAGGCATTGGCCTCCTTTATTTATTCAATCTGGCGGGTGCTGAAAGGAAGTGTCTTTTCACTAGCAGGGCCGACTTATCTTCCTAGGTGGTTAGAACCACTTTAATTTATTCTAGGGGTCGAATTCTCATTTTTCATATTACAATTAGGGTTTGACCAATCCACAAAAGGGGATTTGGTCATTTACAATGCCCGACATGATCAATCCACAAAATGGGATTGATCTAATGAATAATACATCAATAATAAATAGAATACTCTTTGCAGTTACAATATTTCAACACTCCCCCTTAACAAGAAGGGTATTCTACAACAACATTAGGAGAGAGAGAGAGAGGGCAAAATCATCAACAATATCTGGAACACTGACTAGCGTACCTATAAATCATCAAAAAAATCTCTCATCATTAATATCATCAACAACACAACACAAATGCTGGAGCATCATCAACATCAGCACTAGGATGAGAGCCTTTAGCATGAAGCTGGAATCACAACACAAAGCTAGACACACAATATCATCAGCATGAAGCTAGCATCACAATACGAGAATGGCAACACAACATCATTAGCATGAAGTTGGATTCACAACACGAGGCTGGAAACACATCATCACAGCATGAGGATGGCACACATCATCATAGCATGAGTTTGGAACACATCATCATAGCACGAGGCTAGCACATCACCATCACAGCATGAGGATAGCACATCACCATCACAACACAAGGCTGGCACACATCATCATAACATGAGGTTGGCACATCATCACAACACGAGGCTGGCACATCATCACAGCACGAGGCTGGCACATCATCAACATGAGGTTGGCATCACAACACTAGGTTGTAAACACAACAATAATCCCACACTAGGCTGTAAACACAACAATAATCCCCCTTTCGAGGGAGGTCCTTACGGACTAAACCAAGATTATATCTAAAGTGCTCAAACTTTACACGAGATAGAGGCTTAGTCAACACATCAGAAACCTATTCATCTGTGCTAACATATTGGAGCTTTATGGATCCTCTCTACACCATATCACAGATTTAATGATAATAGATCTCTATGTGTTTTGACTTTTCATGGAACACAAGGTTCTCTGTCATCTTTATGCAACTTTGGTTATCACATAGGATCAAGGTTTCTTCCATCCATATATCGAATAGACTTGTCAACAACTTTTGAAGCCATATGGCTTCACAACTGGTAGAACATGCAACAATGTATTCTTCTTTTGTTGTGCTAAGAGAAATGCTTGATTTCTTCCTACTCTTCCATGAGATCATGACTGACCCCAGACTGAAACAACATCCTGAAGTTCTCTTTCTGTCAGAGACACTTCCAACCCAATATGAATCAGTATATCCACTCAGTCTGAAGTCATGATCTCCATCATAATTGAGACCATAATCTAATGTACCTTTAAGGTACCTCATCACATGTTTTGCAGCAACCAGGTGAACACGTCTGGTCTCTACCAGAAATTGACTCAAGGTGTTCACAACAAAACATATATATGGCTTGGTATTCATCAGATACATCAACGATCCAATGATCTGTTTGTACATCGTAACATCAATCAATTCTAACGAAGTGTCGACCATGAGCTTCAACTTTGTTTCCATGGGTGTATTCATGGATTTTCACTCCAACATATCGAATCTCTTCAGTATTTCAACTCCATACTTCCCTTGGTTAAGGAAGATCCTCTCTGGGCTCTACTAGACCTCAAGACCAAGGATGATTTTAAGGATGGGAATTTATATTAAAATGTAGAAACATAGGCTAATCTTACTATTCCTTAATTTGCAAAACGTAAAATGTTTGGCAATAGATTTGTAAAAATATTCAAATTTCTAAGGATTTTATATAGTTTCTATACAATTTTGGCGATTTTTAAGGTGAAATAATTTTATTCTATGGAATTTGGGGGAATCATTTTTAGAAAAAATGGAAATTAGCAAATATTGTTTTGGGAAAAACCATAGAAAATTAGCCCATTTGCGAAATTTATCCCCTAAAATCATCTATGCTCAAGACCTAAGAAATAGTGCATTAGGCCAAGTTATTTCATCTCAAATTCTGCAGTGAGCTTATTCTTACATTCAGTGGTGAGATTTTATTCTCCAGTTAAGAGTAATTCATCCACATACAACAACAATATAACAGGCTCATCATTCATAACCTTGAATTAAAGGTTAGAGTCAGCTTTACTCTTGGTAAAGCCCAAGCTCATCAGAAAACTATCAATCCTTCCATACCAAGCTCTAGGAGCTTGCTTCAATCTATACATAGCCTTCTTCAACTTGCAGACATGAGTCTTCATGTCTTCAAATTCAAATCCTTGGGGTTGTTCTATATACACTTCTTCTTCAATGGCACCATTCAAGAAGGATGTTTTCACATCCATCTGGTGTAAATTACACTTCATCTTCGCTGCAAGGGCTATGATGGTTCTGATCGAAGTGTATTTGGCTACATGAGAAAATGTCTCTTCATAGTCAATGCCTTCCTTTTGAGAGAAGCCATGAGAAATGAACCTTGTTTTATATTTCTCAATACTTCCATCAGCAACATGTTTTATTTTGAAAATCCATTTGGAAGATACCACATCCTTTCTCTTCGGTCTGGGAACTATTTCCCATACATCATTATTTATAATGGATTGGTATTCTTATGTCATGGCATCTTCCCATTCTTTCTTATGAATGGATTCTTCAAATAAGGTAGGCTCATTCTCTAAGAGATCACACATCAAAGCCATATAACTGGAGAATGGCTTAGGTTTCTTCACTTGTCTCATGGTTCCTTCACGGACACCATACTTCTCTCCATCTTGAATAAGTTCCCTTGCCCGGGTTGGCTTTCTCTTGTGGGAGATCATCATCTGGGGGCGTTCTTGAGATTATACTATGTCATGGTATTCTAGAATTTCCTCATCATGGGAGGCTATTACTTCCCTCACTGGTTCTGCAACTCTGGGAGCTACAAGTTCTTCTTCATATATTTATTCAAGCTGGAATCTTCTTGATTTATTGAGTGTTTCATCTTCATAAAATGTTACATCCCTTCTGATCTCAATATGACGGTAACCTGGTATATAAAATCTGAAGGCTTTCGATACTTCACAATATCAAACAAATATTCCCTTCTTTCCTGAAGGGTCCAACTTGGTTCTCTTCTCTTTTGGAATATGTACAAATACTAGGAAGCCAAATATTTTGAGATGGCTTACTTCTGGCTTCTTTCTAGAGAACATCTCTTCTGGGGTCTTGAACCCAAGTGCACTATGGGACAATCTATTTTGTACATATATTATTGTTTTTGCAGCTTCTTCCCATAAGCTCATTGGAATATATTGATCATGGATCATGGTCTTCACTACTTCCATTATAGTTCTGTTCTTTCTTTCTACTACACCATTTTGTTGGGGATTGTAGGGAGTGGTGAGCTCCCTCTTGATCCTATAATATTTGCAAAATTTTGCAAAATATTTTGAGGTGTATTATCCTCCATTATTTGTCCTGAGTATCTTGATCTTTCTTTCAGAAATATTCTATATAAAGGCTTTGAATTCCTTGAATTTACTGAACACTTCATCTTTTTATTTCAAAAAGTAAACCCAGGTTTTACGAGAATAGTCATCAATAAAAGATACATAGTATACATACCCACTGATGGAGGATGATGGCATTGGGCCACACACATCTGAGTGAATGAGCTCTAGGACTCCTTGTTCTTTACTGTCTCTCTTCTGAAAATGGTTCTTGATGTTCTTTCCTTGTGCACATCCATTTCACACACCTTCATGGTCAACCTTGAGTTCTGGTAGACCTGTGACTGCCTTGCTTACATAAGGTAATTCTTTGTAGTTTATGTGGGATAATATTCTATGCCAAAGTTCACATGGATTCTCAATGGAGTGGGTCATGGCTGCTTCTGAGTGAACCTTTAGCTTATATAAGCCACCTTCTTCTTTTCCAATAACAATTACTTCTTCCATGGTTTTTCCTTTAGCCCACATAAGGAATTCTTCATCTATGAAGGAAGCTTTGAAGCCTTTCTTTTCTAAAGATGATATTGAGAGTAATTTATTTGTCAAACCTGGTACTTAGAGTACATCCTTCATCTTAATTGGAGTCCCAGAATTAAGCTTGTAATTTGATTCTCCTACTCCCTTGATAGGGTATTGATAATCATCTCCAAGTGTAACTTCCTGAGAATTTTTTTTTTCTGAAAGGAAAGACATAATGTCTCTTTGACCTGTCATGTTCTTGGAAGCACCACTATCAATGAGACAAGTGTCCACACTAGGTGATATTGATCCTGAGAGGGAAGATATTAAGACATAGTCTTCAATTCGTTCTTTTATCATTTGTGTGGGTGGCTCTTCATATTCAACTGCATGGGCATGATACCTCTTGTTTTTCTTCTTGTATTCTTCTCTTCTAGTTGGACAATGTTTCACAATATGTCCCATCTTGTCACAATGCTAACATTGGTAGGATGAGGAATCTTTTTCTCTTCTTTGTCCTTTCTAAAAATTCTGGAATCTCCTTGGTTGAGATTCTTTATGTGTGAATTTGTTTTGGGGATGAGACTCCTTATGAGTTTCTTTATGGAAGTAATACTTATTTTTTCCTCCTTTAGTGTTATTATCTAGGGCTTGATCTTCATCTCTTGATAGCAAAGATTCTTGGTTAGCTACTCTTGATTCTTCTTAAATACATTCTTCCCAAAGACTGTCAAATTGTAGTTTCTCCTTTCTAGCACAAATGGTTTGGATGAATGCATCCCAAGGTCTTGTGAGACCATTAAGGGCCATCATTATGAGTTCATATTCATCTATAGTATCTCCAATTGCTTCTAGATATTCTTTGAATTGTGATATTTTGGAGAAATATTCCTGGATTGTTTCTCCTTTCTACATCCTTGTATTCTTGAGTTGAGTTCTTAGATTCATATTCTGATTTATGTTATTTCCTTCATATAATATGGTTAGGGCATCAAACATTTATTTTGGAGTCTTCTTTGAAGACACTTGAGGAATCAAGTGATCTTTGATAGAATCTGCAATGATTCTTTTGGCCCTAATTGTGTCATTTTGGTGTTTTTCTTTAGCTGCAGCATCGATGGGTTTTGGTACATCTTATTTAAAGAATATTGCTAGTTCATTCTCTTCAAGAATGATTCCAATCCTATACTTCCAGGAATGAAAGTTTTCCACACCTTCTAGCTTGTCAACAAGCTTAGTGCTTGCAGACATATTTTACCTGGAGCTAGGAAAATGACCAAAAAATGAAAATGCTCAAAATTGAATTTTGAACTTACCAGGAGGTATGCTTGGCTGAGGAAAGTAGTCTGGTGTGATTAGATTTCAGAAAATCCAAATTTTCCCCTTCAAACTTGACCAACGGATTTTTGGACTGGTGCTTCTAGTTTTCTAGTACTTCTGGTTTTCTGGTACTTCTGGTTTCCTAGTACTTTTGGTTTTCTGGTACTTTATGTACTGGTGAAAACTAGGGTTTCACTTTTCTGGAGATCTATCCACTGAAAAGGTGCACTAAAGGTGCCAAAGAGTTCCTTGGGCTAGAGCGCACTTTTCTAGATGGATTTTAGGTTGAAATTCCTCTTCAATGAAAAGCCCTAATTTTCTTGTACAACAAGAGTGACGTTTTTCTTTTTATTGTGAAAGATGCTCTCTTCAAATTAGCTTTGATACCATGTTAGAGTTTAAGCTATTATTAGATTTCTTTTGAATTTACTATATAACCATAGCATAGAAAGGATCACTGAGAGAAATACAATCACAAGAGACACATCATTTATCCTAGGAAACCCTCATGGGGGAGAAAACCCAACAAAAAATTCCTTAATATAGATAGTGAATACAATGCCAAGAGAATAAAACAAACACTATAGAAAGTCCTCTCCCAAGTAATGTGCCTCTCTCTCTTCCTTCTTCTCCAATTGTAGCTCCAAACTTGCGCTTTGGATTATCGAATGATCGAGTGAACAAATGAGGTGTTGGCCTCCTTTATTTATACAATATGGTAGGGATGACTTCTTTTCTTGGGTGGTTAGAACCACTTTAATTTATTCTGGGGGCTGACTTCTCATTTTTCATATTACAATTAGGGTTTGATCAATCCGTAAAAGGGGATTTGGTCATTTACAATGCCCGACATGATCAATCCACAAAAGGAGATTGATCTAAGGAATAATACATCAATAATAAATAGAATACTCTTTGCAGTTACAATATTTCAATAGTTCTGGGACCATACTACAACAGTTACAGGTTGTAACCAACCCCTTTTTATGTTATCAATAAAAGAACTCTCATTCTTGTCGAATTCTTTGTGTTAATTTATGATTATGATGATATTATGTGTATGTTATTTTGAATCTAACATTGAATATGAATTGATCACATTAAGTTAGTTAGTGGATAACTACTTTCTTGCAGTTGCATACTTCTTTTTCTATAGGAATGTTAGAGGGTTTTTGTGAAGAAATTTCATAGAGAAAGAAATTAAGTGGGATATACTTAAAACGTAGGATTCCAGGTGCATTATTCTTCCTTTTTTTTGAAAAGTTAGTTATTGTAGGTGGTTTTTCCTAATTGATTATTTAATTAGAGTCTGAGAGAAGTTTCCTTGGGTTACGATTTGTTGTATTTCTGACCCAAAATACCATAGGACGTAAATTTCCGTAACAAAATTGGAAACCACACTAGGGATTTCTCCTGTTTTCGGCAGTTAAGGGTTCTTTCCTTTTTGCATTTCTGTTGAAACATTTTTCGTGTTTTTAGCCTGTTTTCAACACTCTCTAAGTCTATAAAACCTTACCCGAGTCTTCCAGTTCCTTGTATCTCTTGTTTAGGGGATTTTTAAGGGTGTACACAGGTTTCCTTCATAGAAGCCACATACATACACATTTGGTGTACTACAAGCCACATACATGTTCTAAAGAAGGGTTTTTACTCTTCACATCCTGTTGGAAGTCATAGTCGTTGTGCTCTGAGATCTTTGTGGGTATTTTGTGAGTCTATAGAATTGTTGTTTGGTTCTAGAATTTTGTTTCTTTGTTTTCAATATTGCAAGAAAAATTTAAATATTTTGGTCGACTTTTGTGTTTGTTCAAAGTTATTTATTTTTTTTTTTTATTATTTTTTTTATGGTTTAGGGTTTCAAAAAGATTAGTCGATTGTTTCTTACACTCTAATTACTTCTAGTATGTGGGATCACCAAGTGCCTAATCATCTGTTTTTATATTATTACCATGTACCTATTGTTTTCTTGTTTAATACAAAATTAAAGTATAAGAGTGTATGTTGTTGAACTTCCTCCCTTGCCTTTCATAATTCCATTTTGAAAAGAAAAGTTCATCGTAGGAATATTTTCTTCTTGAATTTACTCTTGTTCTTTCAAAAACATATTTCATTTCAGTAGCCTTAATAAAAGAAAATAAATCCAGTTTGCAAAGTTCTTTCACACTCTGTTCTGCATTGCTATTCAAAAAACATATTATTTTTGCATTGCAAAGTGGTTTAATATCTTGCATACAATCAAAAGTGAATTGTTTTCATTTTTGAAAAAGAATAAAAGAAAGAGTTTGTTTTCATTTGTTTTGAAGCATTGTTACCCTCATTTTTTAGTGAAGAAAATGCATCCTGCATTTGTGTTCTTAAGTGTTTCTCTATTGTGTCCATCAAAACACCATCTAGTTTCATCTGTAACCCTCTTGAGTAAATAATATCCCCATAAAATTAACGCTAACTAAAAGTTAATTAGAAATTTTCATTTTATAGGGTAAACATAATAGTTGTAGGCCATGACCTTGTTTTAGGTTGGATATTTAAATTCTCCAAGGAAAGAAAAAAAACATAGGAGTATGAACTAGGGAGAGTTCAAATCCAACCATCATATAAGTATAGTCAGGAGGCTCCTCTAACACAAGAGTCAAACACTAGGTCGCGCGAAGGAGAGCTAAGGAGATAACCCCTCCAAAGATTAATTGAACGTAGTGGACAGATCATATTGGGGGATTTTATTGAAGTGAAACTAACTAATCTGGCGTTAGTCCTCTACGAATCTTAAACCTGGTTTAATTTTCCCCAAAGTGACACTGACCCTTTTGGTGTCAGTCCTATAGAAGATTCTTACCTAGTTTGAGATATTCTGAAGTGACACTGGCCCTTTTTTAGACAGTCCTATGGAAGATTTATGGGCTTAGTTACCCTTCCCATAAGTTCAATCATGACTATTGACTGTACCCCCCTGACACTGACTACGATTTGGTGACCTTAGTTTATTTTACTAGGGATCTCAGAGGTGACTGCGAGGGGTTTTCCATGGTACCTGTGGAAGATTTCAAATCACACTTCTAAGTACTACTAGAGGGTGTTTCGCAAAGTATGGGTACTTGCACTAGATAAGGCTGGTAAATGAAGGTCGGGATAACTTCTTCTCACTCCTTCATTCATCAATCCATGGTACTTAATCAACCCCTTCCTTCTTCTGGAAGGCCCTTACCTTATGTTGTGACTATTGCAATATCAAGACCTAATCCACCTGATTCAGGATATTACCAAGGTTGTTTGTGTCTGCTGTTACCATTTAGGATTTTTCTATTGGTGTCCTTATTTATCGTATAATTTCTTAGGAAGGTGAGTATGTGGTCACCTATAGCTAAAAACTCAAATTGGATGATCAATCGCCTTGTCAATCAAGGAGAATTCAAGGTCTTCCCTCTGAATAAGTTGAAGTGATTCCTCCTCCACCTCCTTTGAGGCATTGAATTGATCAATCTGGAATTTTTTTACCAACTGGTCTGGTCGAGACTTTGATTATAGAACCTATAGAAATAAATGGTTCTAAGTTGAAGGTTGTAAGGGTAACTGATCTTGGGGCCAAAGAATTCGCCTCACCTTTAAAACATCTGTTAAATAGGACTTACACTCCATTTGTCATCCAAGTTCCACCTCCTAGGTTGGACTTCACTGACAATATCCCTCTTCACTAAAACATAATGGAAGGCACTCCATAAGTGTTTAGGTCATGAGTTGTTGTAACTCTTGCTTTGACAATCGCCACTAGTGGGATATTTCCCCCTGATATGTTAAACCAAACAACTAGTGTTATTCAATCCACCATTGTTGCATATATCAACATCTATAAACTGCTAATTGTTGGTTCCACCGATCCTTCTGGTGTGTCCATGTCATTACCTTCAATAACCAACTCTTTCTA
This sequence comes from Picea mariana, assembly GCA_032191745.1. Taxonomy (NCBI): domain Eukaryota; kingdom Viridiplantae; phylum Streptophyta; class Pinopsida; order Pinales; family Pinaceae; genus Picea; species Picea mariana. The sequence continues at coordinate 80,129 of JASDQU010014462.1, forward strand.
ATTCAATATTCCTTCGATGGACATGCTAAACATGTTGATTGGGTCTCATTCGAAGTCCCAAGTCTCTAATGTTGGTTTAGGTAATTCCTCAATTCTCTACCAAGATGTTCCTTGGGGTGGAGCTCATATCCCTCTATTGTTCCCTTCCTTTAGAAGAGGGGAATTTCCATCTTCTGGCCCGAACGCCTTGTTGGCACAGTGGTAGACCTAGGGTTCAACGCTTCAACAATGCACCAAAAAAAACCTAACTACCGGCCCTTTCAGCAACACCTACGAAGTATATGAAGTCTCACCCAAGGTAGAGGCAAGGGGGGGGTTGTAGGACTCAAGTGTCTACAACCTAGCTGGGACACAGATATGTGATTACAACACTTAACAAAGTACTTAGCCAACAATATGAATTAGGTTATGATCCTTATTCACATCGCAAATTAACCCTTATTATAGATCAACGTAGTAGTAATCAAGATTAATCACATCTAATCAATTAGCACATAGCATCGGAGCTGATCTAGTATTTATTCATATATAAAGCACTAAGCATCAATGGATCTACCTATCACATATCAAGAACAGTGGATTAAGAAAATAGATACATAAACATCATAAAAAACATTTCACAAAGCACAAGAACACATGATATACGTGGTTCACCCCAATGTGGGGCTACATCCACCATCTCTTCTTCTTATTTATTAGTCTCCTTCAATCTTCTTACAGGCACTAAGCCACAAATCCAACTCCATAAAGGACAAGAGATATGTGTGCACCTCACCATATCCTCCTTCCCTGAATTAGGTCAAGGCACAAAGCCAACTCTTGAATAGCACAAATCCTTACACAATATGTCTACACAAAGCCTCTTACAATCAATTTCACTTAGCTCTGCAAGCCTTAACACATATTCTTGCACAAAGCCAATTGGTTATGCACTAAGCAATTACAAGTACTAGTAACTACTTCTTAAATCACTTATCTTTTTATTTATATATTACAAAAAGGCCTAAGCATTGGTAAACCCATGGGTCGACATCCCATACCCGTTACATAAACCCAAAAACCCAAAAACCCCGCAAAAAGGGTGAGATCCCGCGATCTCCAATTCGCCTGGGTGCTTCGTCTTTGACCAGCCTGTCGAAGTCCAAAAAATGGTCAAATACGACCAATGTTTCCACAAAATTTGGTTGAGGGCCAATAAGCCCCCAAAACACACCTGTGACTCATCTCGAGTCACTCTGATTTGGGTAATACTACTTCAAAGGCCTCGAGCTTAGCTCAAGCTACGTCGACTTGCTGATTCGCCAGATACTCCTCCTTGATGAACTCCTGAATGACTTGCTCAGTGATAGGCCCTTCCAGGTGTTGTTCCATTGTTGCGACTACTTGTTCCAAATGGGATCCTTGTCCCTCAGTCTCTTCAAAACGTGTGTAGGCTTCGTCCTGCACCGGTTGGAGTCTCTGTTTCACCTCCATAACTCTGCTCTGGATGGAAGGAACTACTTTTGAACTGCGTGCTACTCCTGTGAGCTCTTCATCTTCTCCACTGTAATAAGTAGCTTCATCTACACTTTCATAATCAATGCTTGTTGCTTCACCTCTTGGAGCTGTGCCTCTAATGTCCTCAGCTCCGGGTCTTCTGCAAGGCACTCATAGGTCTGCACACTTCGATTACTTATTTTCTTACATTCTCAGGCCAACCCCTTGATTATTTCTACTTCACTCTTGGTAGTCTCTTCCCTCTGATCCTGCACTTCTTGTAGAGTGCTCGACACTGCTTGAATTTCTAACTCTTCTACTCTTGCTTGAAGATGTTGAATAGCCTCAACGAGCTTCCCCACTTGGATCTCAGCTATCTCTTCTTCCATCTGTACTAAGCTCGACACAGAGTGAAGTTCTCTAGTCATGGATTCCTTGACCACAGTTTGCTCCATGAGCAGCTTGTCTTTCTCTTTTTGGATTTTCTCTTTGTCCTCCTCGAACTTTTCTCTAATGTCATCTTTCTCTTGCTATGCAACCCAAAGTTTCTCTAGAACCGCCTCCTTTTCTTCTTCAAGGCCTTTGTGGCATGCTCCTTTTATTCTTGGGCTCGATGATGTCAAAACTCTGTCGCATTTGCTAATCTTCACAACTGGGTGGGCTCATCGCCCAATTCTATATTTTATGTTGAGGATAGCACAGTAGACACTACGCAACTCGAATGAATAGTTTGTTGGATGTCTTTGATATCCTTCTCTATTATATCATACATCGACTCCTGTTGGCACAGGGGAAGACCCAGGGTTCAACGCTACAATAGCGCACCAACAAAACCCTAACTATCGACCCTTTCGGAAACACCTACGAAGAAGATGAAGTCTCACTCGAGGTAGAGTTAGGGGTGGTTGCAGGACTCAGATGTATACAACTTTAGTTGGGACATAGATATGTGATTCTAACACTTAATGGAGCACTCAGCAGTTAACATTCATCAATATCCAGTCTTATTTATAGTGCATTTAAACCCTAATTATAGAGTATCATAGTAATCATTCAGATATAAGGTATTTAAGCACTAAGCATATGTACATAAGTCATATCTAACATTCATCCATATTATTAAGAACTAAGCATCAACAAATCATTCATCTATATTAAATAACTAAGCAAGTAAACACATAAACACATCAATACAATGCACAAATCATAGAAACACAACATTTACATGGTTCACCCCCACCCTGGGGCTACGTCCACCAACTCTTCTCTTCTTTATTATATTTGGTCAATCTTCTTACAGGCACATAGAATCCAAGTTCTACTCTACAACAGACAGGAAATCTACGCGCACTCCACCAGATCCTCCTTCTTCTAGCTAGGGTACAACACCAAGCCTTCACACAGTATGAACAAAGCTCTTACAACTCTTGATCACATAGATCGAACTCTAGCACTTAGCACATCGACCTACTAGGTCTCTCCCTTTTTTCTTACATCGCTTAGCTACTTATTTATACATTACAAAATAGGCCTAATCATGGGTAAACCCATGGGCCATCATCCCATACCCATTACATAATCTTGAATCCCAAAAAGGGCCCTAAAAGGGGCCAATATCCCAAAATTAGGTCAAACATGACCAAGAATCCTCAAAACTTGGTAAAGGGCCAACAGGCCCCCAACACTCACCTGTACCGCGTCCCAAGTCACTCTGAAATGACTAGTTTTGCTTCAAAATCCTCGATCTTGGCTCAAGCTGCTTCAACTTGTTACTATGTCATGACCTCTTGTTCAACAAACTCTTGTATGACTGCTTCGTTGATAGGTCCCTCTAGGCGTTGTTCAATTGCAGTGATGACTTGCCCTAGTTCTGCTCCTTAGCCTTCGATCTCTGTGAACAGTTGGTAAGCCTCATCTTGTACAGTTTGGAGCCTCTGAGTTACTTCCATAACTTTGCTCTGAATAGTGTGGACCTACTGCTGGGCAGTGCACTACTCTTGGGATCGCTTCATTATTTCCACAATTGACAGGGGCTTCAATTGCACCTGTATTGTCTCTACTTGCTGCTTCGCTTCCTGTAGCTGTGAGTTCAGTGCCTTCAATTCTGGATTCTCAGTGAGTCACTCATACGTATGGGCACTGCAATCACTCATTTTCTTGCATTCCATGGGGCAAGGAATTTGATTCTTTCAATTGCACTTCGAGCAATTGCTTCTCTTTGATCCCTTACATCCTGCGGGGTGTCAGGTATGATGCAAATTTCTAATTCTACTATTCGTTGTTGTAGCTACTAGATAGCTTCTGTGAGCTTCTATACTTGATGTGTGACTTAGTCTTCTACCTATGGTTCTAATCGTATCATAGATTGGAGTGCTCTGTTGACTGCTTCTTTCACTTCGAGTTGCTATGCGAGCAACTCTTCTTTTTCTTGTTACATCTGTGATTTCTCTTCTTCAAACATTGCATGGAGAGAAACCTTCTCCTGTTCTGGAAGTCGACGTTGTTTTATGAGTAATCCTTGTAATTTCTTCAAGGCCTAGATGTCTTGTTCTGTTTCTTCTTGTGCGCGATGAAGGCAAGCTTCGACTACATTAGCTAGTCGGCGCAGTTGGGTGGGCTCATATCCCAACTCTGGCTCTCCTTATGGGAGGGGTGCAGTGGACACTGTGTAGCTGGGATGAAGGGCCTGCTGTACCCCTCAGAGGTCGACCTTAATTATGTCATACATTTCCTTCTACTTAGATTCTTGTTTGTCCATGGTTTCTAGCGAAGCATCATTTAGGGTTGCTATGATGAAGTCAAAATCATGGGTAGTGAGCACAGTCTTCATCTTGGTCACGGTGGCTCTGTATTTATTTCAGGAAGAAGGTTTCGAGGGATAAACCTTCCTCTTATTTAGGGTATCAACCTCGTGTCTGGGCGGTGTTACTTCACCTTGCTTCTATTTATCTCCTTTGCCATTTATCTCTTCTACTTCGTCATCACCCCCTTGGTCAGGTGATACTGAAGCAATCTTGCCTAAGGCATTGCTTAAGTCTTAGACCTCTTCAGTCTTCTTCCTTCTACCGGTGCTGGGTGTGTTATGTTCTTTTTGGGTGGCCTCCCAGATGTCCAGTTTAGGGTCAGACATCTCTACAGGGTTAGCGAGGATAAGGAGGTCTGCAAACTAGTCCTTAGTGATCTACTCAAGGTTCTCTTCTGTGAGTTTGTAGTACAAATGAAGCTTCTCCTTATGTTCATTAGATTATGTTGTAATGTATATGAAGCGTCAATCTATGCTGAAATTCATCAGGGGCCAGAACCTCTGTAGGTTGTTTGGAGTCATGCGAGGTTCATCTTTGATGGATCTCTTCATCTGAAGGTAATATGTGTGAAAAACAACGTTCGACTGACACTATTATTTCATATCACTCGAGTGCCAGAGTGTGGTGAAGTTCGCAAGAAGAGGCTCAAACGGTTCGATATCCGAGAAGGTTGCACCTTCCAGCATCTCCCAAGCAACAAAGGTGATGAGGATCAGGAGACAGCTAAAGTGAAACTCATATCCCTGATCCTGTGCTTCACGGGAGTCTAGTTCCAGCTGATTAACTAGGTACATTGCCTAGTTCATATGTAGACCTTCCACTCACTTCCCTGCAAGGTCAATGATAAAGCATGTGACCTGCATGGGTCAGTTCTTCCTTACTAACTTTTCAGCTATTAACTGGCAGGCTAGGCACACTGCGCCATTCTATATGGAGGCTACCTTGTAGCCTCATGTCCCCTTTTCAACATTGTTGTATGTATCCTTGATCTTCTGTGCTAGTGCGTGATCTATGGATTTTCCTGGATATAACTCCTACGGGTCAGGTCCTTGCATACTTAATCCGATGATCCTATGGATCAGCGTCGAATTGACTGTGATACAATGGTCTAGACATAAGTATCTGCCATGGTAACATGAAAGGAGTAGCTTGACACAGGCGTTGACTTCTTTGTGCCTTCCAAAGTGTGGGATTTTCATTACATTTAACAAGCTGGACTATAGGAGGTTCATCATCCATGGCTAGGGGATTATCTTTGAGTTCTTACCCTTTGTCTCAGTCAGGTATTTATACAGGGAAAGCATACTATAGTTCTTGCAATCTCTAAGGTTGAAGTCACTGAACTTCAATGCTGTGATCTTGTCTTCCTACGCTTGAACTACGTGTATCCCCTTTAGGAGGTACGCAATAACCATGGTTTACTCGAAATCTCTTGGCACACTATCACGACTCACCGCATCGGCTAGAGGTGGAATGTAGTTGGGCAATATGGTCGAGATCAGCTTCACATTTTCTAGGTCATCCATATGTTTGGTTCTCGTTTCCACTGATGGTTGGGATGGTCTAACTCTGCGAGTAGTGGATGGAGAGGCTTGCACTCCTCTCGTCGATGACGCTTGTACACCCATAAGAATCACTCTTTTAGACATGAATCTCTTAGTCATGAGGTCGATGAGTAATTCCTTCACAGACTCTTCGAGTGCGCTAATTTCTTTGATCATACACACTCATGGTCGAATATCTCGAGTTCGAAGAGTAAATTCTCAATGCAACGGGATGGATGGAAATAACACGATGATCACTATGCAAAATCAACTATTCTATGGGCTCAGATAGTCACTGTTGGAAAAAATGTTCTCATTCTATGGCATGATGTTATAAATAGATAACTTGGAAACGAATCTCTTGCAATGGGTGAGAAGCCTTCATTAACTCAGTTATGTCCATTATGGCATGGTACCAATGGTCTGGTGGTGAACTTTCTAACCATAAATGCCTTTCTACCTATTTCATTCATTGGTCTAACGATTATACTATTCCCAACGACTATATTGCTTCACCATGGTGAAGTGCCATGTGAAGTTGTTCTGATGTCCCGACGAAGTTCCAATTTTGCAAATTTTCCTTCTGCGAAGTTTCCTCTGGAACCTTCTATAACTTTTCGATCTTAGCTCTCTTCTTACTTAGTTTTCTAGCCTTCTTTCTAGTGAGCTTTGTCTCGATATTCCTTTTTCCATTCTGATTGGCAGAGTAACTTCGCACTGTTGAGATTCTTTCCTAGAAATTAGGGGTAATACTTCATCTGTATATGGAATAGGTACTTCAATCTTCTGTGGGTCTTCTAATGTTATTCCCACTTTGACATCCAAGTCTCTCATTTTAAATAACTTCTCTTCGTTCTCTTGTTCTTCAATCAAGTGTGTGATCCTCTTAGTCATGAAATATTTCAACTCTTGCTTCTTTTGTTCTAAGACTTCTTCTTCTTTCCTTCTGGCCTGATCTCCTAGTAACATAGAAAATGGAGTGTTGTTCTCAATAAATTTAACAACGTCAAATTCTTCCTCTGTCGAAGTTCCATGAGCAGTCATAGATATATGGGTAAGTCTTCCACATAGGGTTATCAACTTTCCTCTAAATAATCCTATTCCTCCCAATGAAGGAATCATAGCAGGCTCCCCTAAAAGTTCCCAAGTTCTTTCTGTCATGATATTCACCTATGTTTCCTCATCCAGAATAGAGTCAATGTTGAAGTCTCCTATTCTTGCTTCTATGCACTCTTTTCTTTGAAAATCTCTGATAAACTGATATGTCGGTGGTCTTTCATGGTTTCTTTCATCTATAGCAATATTTTTTATGATTCTTTCTAGGGTTCTTCCATAATCTTAGTTGATTGACCTTTCTCATGGTATTCTTCTCTCATATTCATCCTTTCAACCTTAGCAATCTTTCTAGGGAAATCCAATACTTCATGGTCCATAGATTTGCAACAGAGGCAACTAGGTCTTCTTCCAAGGCATTCCTTAGCAAGATGTCCTAGTTTTCTACAACTGTGACAAAGGGTTAATCCTCTTTTTCTTTTAAATGATCTCCAGCCTCTCCTGTACTGCATGCTAGGTGTTGGTCACTATAATTGTTGATTGATTCAAACAACTAAGTGAAACATGAATTATCAACCCAGGGAAGTCTCTTGTTTCAAAGATAACCATGCACTATATATGCTCAATTCCAAAAGCAACTTACAGTTGTAGTAAAAGAAACTATACTAATCACACTTGCTTGAATTTACTGAAGTTCTGAGTTAAATCACAGGAAATCAACTTCCCTATTGCAGATCTTTAAAGATTAATCTAAGAATCCTGGATTACATTACAAATAACACTTGCAATGGGAAAGAATAGCTACTCTGTAACCAGAGAACAGGGCCCTTACTCTCAAACAGAGACTTCAGTACTTTGTTTCTGATTAACACTCTTTCATGAAAACAGTAATGCAGAACAAGCTTAACCCTATCTAACAGAGAACAAGGCTGTCTAGTTCCTTCCTTTCTAAGCAGGAGCCTTAGGCCCTATTTCTGTTTTAGCAAACTTGTGGGATTTAAATGAAATCTATAGAAGACAAGGTGTTATGATTCCTTCCTGTCTGAGCAGGAACCTTTAACCAAATCCCTGGCTAGCACACTTGCAGAATTAAATGAAATTTATAGAAGACAAGGTGTTATTATTCCTTCCTGTCTGAGCAGGAACCTTTAACCAAATCCCTGGCTAGCACACTTGTAGAATTAAATGAAATCCACAGAAGACAAGGTATCCTGATTCCTTCCTGTCTGAGAAGGAACCTTTAACCAAATCCCTGGCTAGCACACTTGCAGAATTAAATGAAATCTACAGAAGACAAGGTGTTCTGATTCCTTCCTGTCTGAGCAAGAACCTTTAACCAAATCTCTGGCTAGCACACCTGCAAAAGGAATGAAAATCTACAGAGCACTGGACGTTCTGATCCCTTCCTTGCTGAGCAGGAACCCTTTTACCCAATCTCTGACTAGCACCATAACATCATCACACAAGACTGCTAATGAAAAGAATCAATAAACTAAGACAGTAGTGTTTCGGCAAGACGGAATTCATTAAAGATAGTGTTTCAACAAACATAAGTTAATTAAACAAAAATTGAACAAACACACTTCTAAAACTAACGGGTGAATCTTGTGATGAAGGTGGGCCCTCCCTTCTCACAAGATTCCCCTGAAACGGAAAAATCTTAGAGACAGATGCTCAAAACTGTTTTATATTCATCTGTCAAAATATCATATTACAGTCTGAGAAAAATGAAATGCGTCCCTCTCTCTGAAGCGTTCAATACATAAAAAACTTGGTCCCCTCGAATGATGATTTCCTCTTATTTAAAGAGGAAATCCCTTCAATACAATAATTACAATGCATATCTCATTCCTATCCTTAGTTGGATTTACTTTCTAAACCAACATAGGATATCCTATCTTCACGCAATAGAATGCTATTACAGGAGCTGGATGAGGTATTGCTATTACAACTGGTGTAACAACTTCTTCTCGTTGCTGCTGATGCTGTTTTAGCATCACAATTCGCGGGCTGTTTCAGCCACGTGAATTGCGCTCTGACTGTGTTGACTTTCTTGTGTAGGAACGAAGGTTAGAGCTTTGTTGACCGCTGACTGTAACGGCTTCCTTGTGTTTCAGCATCGTCGGTCTTGGCGGTTTCCTCTGTGTTTCAGCATCTGCAACTCTGGACTGTGTAACAGCTCCGTGTTTCGGCATATGCGACCTTGGACTGTATAGCAGCTATGTGTCTCAGCATCAGCGACCTCGGATTGTATAGCAGCTCCGTGTTTCAGCATCAACTCTGTGTTTCAACAATGGCGACCTTGGACAGTTCTGTGTTTCAGCATAGGCCTCAAATGCTAATCTGCAGTTTTGAACACTTATGCATTTCTAATCAATTGGTTAAGTACGAGAGTGATGTAAAATATTATGCAAAACAGATTAAACGTATAGTAATAAGAAGCGACGTTGTATACCTTTGGAATGATCAGATAAAGTGATAGTATGGGTTCAAATATAGGTAATCAAGAGTATAATAGTCGCAAAAAGTATAGGCAAAAAGGTGCATAGTGTGGTCCTAACATCCCCCCCAGCTCAAGGTGTTGCATGTCCTCATGCAACTCACTCTAAATCAGAGGCATGATACCGACTCTGATCATGTAAGTTACTCAAGCTGTAACTCTGGGAGGTACTGTCCGTTGGCGTTCTGAACCCTCGGTCCTTCTGCAATCTTTGCCATGCTGCTGTTTCTGCCTTCTTAGGCAGCTTATAACTGACTTGATACCTTTCTATTGGCAACCAGAGAATGGGAAAATAAAACTTGTACCCTATCCAGTTTTCAACACAATGTCTAACACACTGGATATAGCTGGGTACCCTAGAAATTGCTACTTCCAAATTGGCAGGACCAAAAGGATTGTGCTATTGTCTCTTTTTCGTGGATTCCTGCCAAAACAGGTTATTGGCCTGGAGGGCAGGAATCTATATGGATCTGATGATGTTTTCACAATCCTGGAGCACTTCTGATTGTAGCTGCTGAACATGTTTAGTGACTCCTGGTTTCTTTAAGAACTCATAATATTCTCTGACAAAGGTGGCTGCCTTCAGAGGTTCTGGTCTAATCTAGAGGAGGCGATTTTCTTCATTGTGTTTGGCAGCCAAAAATTCATCTTGCCAAATAATTTGATTAAGGAGAAAGGAGGTAAATGATCGAATTTGAATGTCCCCAACAAGAGGTTGGAGGTTCAACAACCTATTTTCTGGAATAGCCTCATTATGAAAGTATGCCTCACAGAGGAGGTGTTGATCCCTGGTAGAGGCAGCTACAAAAGTTTTGATAAAATCTGCTGATAGTATAATGCATGGGGTTTACCTTCAAGAATGGATTTGATCTAAAAGAATGTGAGTCTTTCCACCAGAAATAAGGAGTAGTTGCAAGATGGCTTCCTTGTGGCTAGTAGCTTCTGCACCAAATAAAAAACCAGGAAAAATCTGCCTTTCATTTCTTTGTTCTTCTTTTTAAGCTCACGAGCTTCCTCACGTATCTGCTCTAGAGCTGCCCAATTTGAAAAAGTGTGATTGATCCAGGTTTGTTTGTGCACTTGCAAGTTTTTGGCCTGAGTTTCAACATATTCCTTCTTCCATTTCTGTATTTCTGCCTGCTCATCCCATAGCTGAGAAGTCCGAGTTTCAGAATGGGAGGTAGTGGGATGAGGCAAAGTTTGAGTAGATTGTTCCCTGGAAGTGGAGATATTGATCAGTTTGGGAGGTGTAAATTCCTCTAGCGGCACGTTCTGTACTGCCTTGTTAACAAAGGTAGGGGCCTCTTTTGTTGCAATGTCTGGCTCAGTCTTTATCTTAGGAGGGCCTACTGGTTCTTGTGTTGTAGCAGGTTCAGTTCTGAGCCTAGAAGGGCCTGCTGGTTCTTGTGTTGCAGCAGGTTCTTCCTTGGCTACAAAAGGTGAAGGGATAGGGGCTGCTCCTGGCACTGGGACCTGAACTATCTTATAGCCTGCTTGGTAATAAATATCTCCACATTGACAACACATATATTCCTTACACAAGCTCTCTGTAGCCTGCTTTGACAAAATTGTTGTTCGTTCTAAGGCGTACCGATTTAATTCTTTTTCATATGCCTCCTTTGCCCTGGCTAATTCTTGCTGATATGCTTCCAACTGAGACTTTAAAAACTCATTTTCTTCCAAGACATCGGCCATTGTTGGTTTGGATTTAGAGATGACTGGTTCTTGTGTTGCAGTCATCGTCTCTTTAGCTGGTTCTTGTGGAGCAGCTACAGGAATGGTGACTGATGCTTGTGTTTCAGCCTCTTGGTGCAAGGAGAATAGTGTTTCAGCACCTTCAACTTCTGATTCCTGCATCTCAATGTCAATGTCAGCGGTTGGTTCTTTTGTTTCAGCCAGAGCACCTGGGGTTTCTAATTCCTGTGTGTCAATTTCTGTGTCAGTGGCTGGTTCTTGTGTTTCAGCCACTTCATTTGAAACGAATGATGTCTGGGCATCTAGTTTCTGTAACTCCATGTCGATATCAGCGGTTGGTTCTTGTGTTTCAGCCGTAGTTGTTGCTTGTGCTTCAGCTATGACTGGTTCTTGTGTTTCATCCACTGAGTGGGTAGCTGTTTCAACTACTTTATATGAGACAGATGGTGTTATAGTATCCTAGGCAACTGGTTCTTGTGTTTCAGCGCCCGTGGCTGGAATAGGCAAAGATCCAGGGATGGGGGAGGTTGGAGGTGGATGGGGTGTTAGTTGAATTGGTGGGGCATCTAGAGTAGTGTTCATTAGGGGTGGTCTTGTGGAGGCTCTTGTTCGCTTTTTCCGTAAGAAAGGTGGAAAAGGGAGAGCTTGCTTCCGTTTTCGTGGAGGCCTTTCTTCAATGATGGGATAGGCGAACTTCTCTGGTTCAGAGTCATCACTGAGAATGTGAAGGGTGAGAGTGGATGACTCTGGTGTGGTATGCGGTGGGTTTGGTGGGGTAGGGGAATTGACTGGACTGGTTGGTTCTGTGGGCAGGATATGGGGTACTTCGAGAACGTCTGGGGGGTTTTGCTGTTGCTGCTCCTGGGGAATTTCAGCAGCTGGTTGAGGGTTTATAGGTGGGTTATTTACTGGGGGGTTTTGTTGGGAAAAACCCCTTTGAATGAGTAATTGGACAAGGCGATAGTGGGTGAGTGACAGGGTGGGATCTTTTTCCTTACGACAGTAATGTGCCATATTCTTTAAACAACCCAGCAAATAATATGGAATATTGATGAATCTGGTGACTCCCGGCCATGGAGGTGGCAGTGAACTGAGATGAACGCCTCTACCCTTCAATACAATTCTTTCCTCAGGCAGGTAGAAGCTCTGTTGGACATCCCTGATGATATGCTTTCGACTGAACACTCGAGTGCCGTCTCTGGGGAGGCCTGAGACTTCTTCTATGTCTTCCTCTGTTACCGATATTCAGACGCCTGCGACTACAGAATGGTCCTCCTGGAGATTTTGGGCGAACTGTAGGACTTGTTGTTTGTTATACCACTGGAGTCTACAGAAGTAATTCATCCACCCTGCCTGTTTAAAGATTTGATACGCTACTGGATAGTGTTCGAGTAGCGCTGTGGTAGCGGGTTCATTCCTTATGATGGATCCTCCCATGGCTCCTAGCTTAGTAAAATACATCATCGAGAGTTTGTGTATCATCTCTGGTACAAAGTGAGTTTTTCCGAGGGACTATGCAGGAATAGTGTTTAAATGCGTGAAAGGGTGGTGAATTAGGGATGGTGGTGGTGAAATCGAATGAAATGATGGTATCGTGGATTTGATGTGTACTTCCCCTTCCATCAAGTGCGATTAGTCATAATTACACTTGAATGGTCATAATGACGTAGAATCTTTCTCATTAACTATATTCTAACTGAATTACATAAATTTTACATACCTCGCCTTACCATTTGATTCATTCTGCAAACAAAATATCATGCCTGTCCATGGTAGTGCGGTCGTGACGGAGACTTTTGATCTCATAGATGAATTGTGTCGAGGGTTTGCTGACTAGAAGGATGAAATATAATCTGCGTGCGAAAAAGCTTGCTGACAGACGATGGTGAAGGACTTGTGTTTTAGCAATAGAGAAGAACGAAACAATTTACTGGATGAAGAACTGCTGAGCAATGGTGTTTCGGCATCAGAAGAAAGTGAAAAGTGTTGAACGGTGGTGTTTCAGCATCGGAAGGAAGTCAAAAGTACTGAACAGTGGTGTTTCAGCATTAGGAAAAATGATGAAGGGTTGGTGACAACGGTGTTTCAGCAATGGGAAAGAAAAGGAGAAACAATAGTTGGACGGTGTTGTTTTGTCGATGAAGGATGGTGAGGAGATGGCGGGCTGTAGTGTTTGGTAGCCGGGAAAAATAAAAAAAATTGCTGAATAGCGGTGTTTCAGCGTCGGGGAAAATGAACAGTGCTGAACATTGGTGTTTCAGCATCGGGGGAAAATGATGAAAGGTTGTTGACACGGGGGTTTCAACATGGAAAAGAAAAGGCAAAACAATAGCTGGACGGTGTTGTTTCGTCGATGAAGGATGGTGAGGAGATGGAAGACTGTAGTGTTTTGGGGGTGGGACAGATGAAAAGTGCTGAACAATGGTGTTTCAGCATCGGGGAGAATCAACAGTGCTGGACAGTGGTGTTTCAGCATCGTGAAAATCAACAGTGCTGGACAGAGGTGTTTCAACATCGTGAAAGCTTGTCTCTTTGAAGTAGGATCGTCCTCTCCTAGTGGCTGTGCTTCGATTGGGGATCTGCAAAAATCGACTGTAGCGTGGTATTTCTTGACAGAGATTTATTAGTAAATAAAATCTAATCTAATCTAATCTAAAGAAAAATTAACTTGAAAGAATTAATTGTTATTAGGGGTAGAAACCCCCTCAATGAAGAGCAAATGAGCGTCTGCCATGCATGTGGCCTTGAAATCTTCTTTAGAAATAGGTTGCTGGTACAGACAGAGCCGATGACCATTTACAAGTAACGGAGTTCTGGAGTCATCGATTGTGAGAAGCTTTACTGTTCCATTGGGGAAAACTGTGTCTATTTCGTAAGGGCCAAGCCATCTTGTACGCAGTTTTCCTTGAAATTATTTGAACCGGGAATCATACAGTAGGGCCCAATTACCTTTTTGGAACTGCTTTCTCTTGATATTTTTGTCATACATTTTGATCTTTGTTGTTGAATTATGGTTGTTTGCTGAATGGCATCTAGTCTTTTCTCCTCTAGTTCATTAAGCTGTTGCAACCTGGCTGTCTGTGCATCAGTTAGATCAAGGTTGACAGCTAAGGCAGTCCTTAAGGTTTTTATCTCAAATTCCATAGGAAAAACAACACTCTTTCCATAGACTAACTCATAGGGAGAGAAACCTGTAGTATTTCTCCAGGTAGTTCTGTAGGCCCATAATGCTTCAAGGAGCCTGTAGGACCAATCCTTTATACTTTCCTTCACTGTT
>JASDQU010014462.1:94577-134259 GCA_032191745.1 Picea mariana
AAACTTGTGGGATTTAAATGAAATCTACAGAAGACAAGGTGTTCTGATTCCTTCCTGTCTGAGCAGGAACCTTTAACCAAATCCCTGGCTAGCACACTTGCAGAATTAAATGAAATCTACAGAAGACAAGGTGTTCTGATTCCTTCCTGTCTGAGCAGGAACCTTTAACCAAATCTCTGGCTAGCACACCTGCAAAAGGAATCGAAATCTACAGAGCACTGGACGTTCTGATCCCTTCCTTGCTGAGCAGGAACCCTTTTACCCAATCTCTGACTAGCACCATAACATCATCACACAAGACTGCTAATGAAAAGAATCAATAAACTAAGACAGTAGTGTTTCAGCAAGACGGAATTCATTAAAGATAGTGTTTCAGCAAACAGAAGTTAATTAAACAGAAATTGAACAAACACACTTCTAAAACGAACGGGTGAATCTTGTGATGAAGGTGGGCCCTCCCTTCTCACAAGATTCCCCTGAAACGGAAAAATCTTAGAGACGGATGCTCAAAACAGTTTTATATTCATCTGTCAAAATATCATATTACAGTCTGAGAAAAATGAAGTGCGTCCCTCTCTCTGAAGCGTTCAATACATAAAAAACTTGGTCCCCTCGAATGATGATTTCCTCTTATTTAAAGAGGAAATCCCTTCGATACAATAATTACAATGCATATCTCAGTCCTATCCTTAGTCGGATTTACTTTCTAAACCAGCATAGGATATCCTATCTTCACGCAACAGAATGCTATTACAGGAGCTGGATGAGGTATTGCTGTTACAACTGGTGTAACAACTTCTTCTCGTTGCTGCTGATGTTGTTTTAGCATCGCAATTCACGAGCTATTTCAGCCATGTGAATTGCGCTCTAACTGTGTCGACTTTCTTTTGTAGGAACGATGGTTAGATCGTTGCTTACCACTGACTGTAACGGATTCCTTGTGTTTCAGCATCGTCGGTCCTGGCAGTTTGCTCTGTGTTTCATCATCTGCAACTCTGGGCTGTGTAAGAGCTCCGTGTTTCGGCATCTGCGACCTTGGACTGTATAGCAGCTCTGTGTCTCAGCATCAGCGACCTCAGATTGTATAGCAGCTCTGTGTTTCAGCATCAGTTTTGTGTTTCAGCAACGACGACCTTGGACAGTTCTGTGTTTCAACATAGGCCTCAGATGCTAATCTGCAGTTTTGAACACTTATGCATTTCTAATCAATTGGTTAAGTACCAGAGTGATGTAAAATATTATGCAAAACAGATTAAACTTATAGTAATGAGAAGGGACGTTGTATACCTTTGGAATGATCAGATAAAGTGATAGTATGGGTTCAAATATAGGCAATCAAGAGTATAATAGTGGCAAAAAGTATAGGCAAAAAGGTGCATAGTGTGGTCCTAACACTAGGATCATGGTAGCTAACCTACAACAAATTCTTTCTAGGGTCTTGCATCAATTTTTTAGTCCAAACATTTTCTCTATGCATAGGTATAATATATCTCTCACTATTCTTATCAGATCTACTCATATCAAATCTTGTTTCTTCTACCAGTGCCCTAGTTTTCAATCTAGGACAAATCTTATCAAACATACCTAGATTCATACTCTAGAAACAAAAATTTCCACTTATCTTACTTCTAGAGAGCACAAATCTTACCTGTTTTACCTATTTAGTCTCACTTTCACCTTTATCAGGGTACAAAGCTCTGAGATCTTACCTCTTTTCTTCAGATCTGACCCTTCCTCTTAGCACAGAGCTCCACATATCAAGTAGTGCTGTGTATTAGGGAAATAGTTCTTATGCATGAAGCTTTTCTCTTTTTCAGTTTAGATCTTTGCACAAAGCTTCTTTTTCCCCAGTTCTCAGCAATCACAGTTTCAGGTCAGATATTTGCACAAAGCTTCTTGTTCCTCAGTTCCCAACAATCACAGTTTCAGGTAAAATCTTTTCATAAAGCTTCTTCTTCCTCAGTTCCCATAAATCACAGTTTCATGTCTCGACAACAGAACCTTTTGTTGGCACAGGGGAATACCCAAGGTTCAACGCTAAAACAACACACCAACAAAACCCTAACTACTGACCCTTTCAAAAACACCTACGAAGCAGATGAAGTCTCACCTGAGGTAGAGGCAGGGGTGGTTGCAGGACTCAGATGTCTGCAACCTTAGCTGGGACACAGATCTGTGATTCTAACAATTAACAGAGCACTTAACAGTTAACATTCATCAATATCCAGTCTTAGTTACAACACAGTTAAACCCTAATTATAGAGTATCATAGTATTCATTCAGATCTAGGGTATTTAAGCACTGAGCATATGTACATAAGTTAGATCTAACATCCATCCATATTATTAAGCACTATGAATCAACAAATCATTCATCTATATTAAAGCACTAAGCAAGTAAACACATAAACACATCAATACATTGCACAAATCATAGCAACACAACATTTATGTGGTTCACTCCCACCCTGGGGCTACGTCCACCAACTCTTCTCTTCTTTATTATCTTTTTTCAAGCTTCTTACAGGAACATAGAATCCAAGTACTACTCCGTAGAAGACAAGAGATCTGCGTCCACTCCGCTAGATCCTCCTTTCTTTTAGCTAGGGTACAACAACAAGCCTTCACACAGTCTCTTATAGTTACTTGCACTAGCCTTGAAATCCTCACACAGTATGCACAGATCTCTTACAACTCTTGATCACATAGATCGAACTCTAACACTTAGAACACCGACCTACTAGGTCTCTCCCTTTTTTCGTACATCTCTTAGCTACTTATTTATACATTAAAAAATAGGCCTAATCATGGGTAAACCCATGGGCCATCATCCCATACCCATTACATAATCCCAAATCCCAAAAATTTCCCTAAAAGGGGTCAAGATCCTGGGATCTCTGCTTCATCTTGCGCTCCACCTTTGACAGCTCTACGAAGTCCCAAAATTAGTTCAAACATGACCAAGAATCCTCAAAACTTGGTCAAGGTCCAACAAGCCCCCAACACTCACCTGTGACTCATCCCGAGTCACTATGATCTGGCTAGTTCTTCTTCAAAAGCCTTGACCTTGGCTTGAGATGCTTCGACTTGTTTCTGTGTCACGGCCTCCTGTTCAATGAACTCTTGTATGACTACTTCATTGATAGGTCCCTCTAGGCGTTGTTCAGTTGCAGTGATGACTTGCCCCAGTTTCTCTCCTTGTCCTTTGATATATTTGAATAGTTGGTAAGCCTCATCATGTACAGGTTAGAGCCTCTGAGTTACTTCCATAACTCTGCTCTAAATAATGTGGACCTCCTACTGGGCAGTGCACTGCTCTTGGGATTGCTTCATTCTTTCCACAGCTGACAGGGGATTCAACTTCACCTGTATTATTTCTGCTTCCTTCTTCATACTTGATGGGTGAATCAGTCTTCTTCCTGTGGTCCTAATCCTGTCACAGAGTGGAGTGCTCTGTTGACTACTTCTTTCACTTCGAGTTTCTCTGCAAGCAACTGTTCTTTTTCTTGTTGCATCTGTGCTTTCTCTTCTTCAAATTTTTCCTAGAGAGAAACCTTCTCCTGTTTTGCAAGTTGATGTTGTTCTATGAGTACTCCTTTTACTTTCTTCAAGGCCTAGGTGGCTTGTTATGTTTCTTCTTATGCATGACGAAGGTGAGCTTCAACCGCATCAGCTAGTCAGTGGAGTTGGGCTGACTCATCTCCCAAATCCGGTTCTCCTGATGGCAGGGGCATAGTGGACATTGTGAGGCTAGGATGAAGGGTCTGATGTACCCCTCAGAGGCAGACCTTAATTATGTCGTACATTTCCTCCTGCTTAGCTTCTTTTTTCTCCACTATTTCTAGTGAAGCGTCGTTTAGGGCTGTTATGATGAAGTCAAAATCATCGATAGTGAGCACAGTCTTCATATTAGTCATGGTGGCTCTGGATTTCTTCCAGGAAGAAGGTTTTGGGGGAGAAACCTTCCTATTCTTCATGGGATCAACCTCATCTCTGGGCGGTGTTACTTCACCTTGCTTCTGTTCATCTCATTTTCCATTTATCTCTTCCACTTCATCATCACCCCTCGGTCAGGTGATACTGAAGCAATCTTGACTGAGGCACTGCTTTAGTCTTGGACCTCTTCAGTATTCTTCCTTCTGCTAGTAATGGGTGTGCTCTGTTCTTTATGGGTGGCCTCTGGGATGTTCATTTCAGGGTCAGACATCTCTGCAGGGTCAATAGGGATAAGGAGGTCTGTGGACCAGTCCTTAGTGATCTCCTTGAGGTCCTATTCCGTGAGTTTGTAGTACAACTGAAGCTTCTCCTTATGTTCATCGACTCGCGATGTAATGTATATGAAGTGCTGATCTGCGCATAACTTCATCAGGGGTCAGAACCTCTGTAGGGTGTTTAGAGTCATGTGAGGTTTAGATTTGATGGCTCTCTTAAGTTGAAGGTAATATGTGTGAAAAACAACATTCAACTTCCACTATTTGTTCATATCACTCGAGTACCAGAGTGTGGTGAAATTTGCAGCAATAGGCTCGAACGGTTTGATATCCAGGAAGGTCACACCTTCTGGCACCTCCCAGGAAACAAAGGCGATGAGGATCAGGAGGAAGGTAAAGTGAAACTCGCAACCCTGATCCTATGATTTACGATAGTCTAGTTCTAGCTGATTAACTAGGTATTTCACCTAGTTCATCTGTAGACCTTCCATGCACTTCCCTACAAGGTCAACAACAAAGACTGTGACTTGCATGGGTTGGTTTTTCATTACTAACTTTTTGGCTATTAAATGATAGGCTAGGCGCACTGCATCATTCTGGATGGAGGCTACCATGTAGCCTTGCGTCCCCTTTTCAACATCTCTGTATGAATCCTTGATCTTATGTGTTAATGCACGATCTATGGAATTTTCTGGAAAGAACTCCTACAGGTCGAGTCCTTACATACTTAATCCGATGATCCTATGGATCAACGTCGGATCGATTGTGATATGAAGGTCTAGCCATAAGTAGCCACCATGGTAACATAAAAGGAGTACATTGACATAGGCATTGACTTCCTGGTGCCTTCCAAAGTGTGGTATTTTCATTACATTTAACAAGGTGGATTGTGCGAGGTTCATCGTCCACGGCTGGGGGATTATATTTGAGTTCTTCCCCTTCGTCCTGGTCAAGTATTTATATGGGGTGAGCATACTATAGTTCTTGCAATCTATGAGGTTGAAGTCACTGAACTTCAATGCTGCGATATTGTACTTCTGCGCTTGAACTGGGTGTATCCCCTTTGGGAGGTACGCAATAACCATGGTGTACTTGAAATCTCTTGGCACACTATTACGACTCACCATGTCGGCCAGAGGTGGGATGTAGTCAGAAAATATGGTCAGGATCATCTTTTCATTTGCTAGGTCATCCCTATGTTTGGTTCTCTTTTCCACTGATGGTCGAGATGGTCTGGCTCCGTGAGTAGTCGACGAAGAGGCTTTCACTCCTCTCGTTGATGACACTTGTACACCCACATACATCACTCTTTCAGACATGAATCTCTCAGTCATGAGGTCGATGAGTACTTCCTTCATAGTCTCTTCGAGTGCACTAAGTTCTTTAGTCATACACACTCATGGTTGAATATCTCAGGTTCGAAGAGTAACTTCTCAATGCAACGAGATGCATGGTAATAGCACAATGATCACTGTGCAAAATCAACTATTCTGCGGGCTCAAATAGTCACGGTTGGAAAAAATGTTCTTATTACGTGGTGCAATGATAAAAATAGATAACTTGGAAATAGATCTCTTGCAACAGGTGAGAAACCTTCTAATCTAGGTGGATATCGGTGGCCACCCACCTTTTCCAACTAGCTCAAAACAACTTTCTAGCAATTTTGATAATTTACTATTTTTAGCAGTTTTTTGGGTCCTGAACATCCAGAGCCATTTTGAGGCCCTAAACGACGTTTTTTGGGGCATGTTGCAATTGAAAAATTTCATCATGAAATTTTTTTCAACTGTTGTAGTCCTCAGATAGATCTTTCCAATGGGCTATCATATGCCTAAAACGAAGATCACATGCAGAAGTTACGACCCCGGGAAGTTGATGTACTGACTTACCCAAGCGGGGCCCACATGACTTTTGGCGCTTCATCTCCTAGGGTTAGGTTTTTGGATGTTTAGGGTTTTTGAAACTCTTGTTTATTATAAAAATGCCTTGAGAGCCTCATTTTAGTCATCTTCTTGTGAATGAGTTCAGCCATCACATCTCTTCTCAGAGATAAGCCGCCACCATTCCAACAAGCTTGTTTTCCACTGCATTTTACAGTTTCATCTTATTTCCTTATTGAATAGAAAATCAGTTTTACTGTATCTCTGTTATTCTATGTTAAGTATCTGGTAATAATCTGTAGTCATTTTGTTCTACTCATAAAATCTTGATCATTGGTATCAAAGCGGTCTGCTCCTTGTTGTCTTAATGCATGTCCCCAACGAGGTCGGAGTACAAAGATTTGGGTCTCGAGCTTGTTTCTCTTAAGGAAAAAAGCTCTCACACACCCAAGCGACCTCTCATGGAAGGAGAAAATAAAGATGATGGGACAGGAGATCCTTTCAAACTGTTAATTGAGGAATCCCTCATGCAATAGAGGAATGAGATGATGGATAATTTCGCGCAAATCCTTCGACGACTACCAACAGGATACACATCTTCTTTGAGCGGAGGCACCGCCCCCTTCAAGGTACAAATAAACTTCGATATTCCTATATTTGAAGGTCATATAGACGCAGATGCTGTAGACAAGTGGTTGAATCTACTAGAAGGGTATTTCTCTATCCATAACTTTTCGAATAGAGAAAAGATTACTTTTGCGCTCCTCAAAGCCGTTCCCCATGTCAAATATTGATGGGAAACTTTCTGTGAGAAAAATGAAACAGAGGAAACCTAATTATATATAGTCACAGCCACCAACGAATCCTTCAGGGATGCTATTAAGGAACAATACTACCCTGTCGGAAGTTATCATGAATTGTATACCAAATGGACCACACTGCGGCAAGAAAGAGACCAAGAAGTGCGAGATTTCACAAATATCTTCCATACCTTGCGCACCAAGATGGGTATCAAAGATTCAGAGAGACATCTGGTGCTCAAGTATCATGGTGCTCTGCATAGATACATCCATACCGAAATGGAATTTCTGGACATCTCATCCTTGGGCACGGCCTACTGATATGTCGTCAAAATCAAGAAGAAGCTCAAACAAAAAACATGACAATTTGGGCCGGGGAAACCCTCACAACAAAATCCAGGAAAGGGTGGCCCCAACCCACAGAACAAAGGACAAAGCAAATATGGATAGTATCAGGACAACCAGTCCAAGCCGCAAGCAAAGAAGGACACCGAAAAGACAAAGAAAGATACCGGGAAGTGGTGCGACTTCCATAAGAGCCCTTGGCATAACACTGCTGAATGTCGCTCAAATAAGATGCTGGTGGCCGAAGTGAAAGCCTCTGAATCAGATGTGGGTTCTGACTATGAGTCAAAACTAGAAAGGGGAAGATGGATCATTGACGCGGAACCCAGTGCCACCATTGCTACCATCAAGCTCCAGCATGGTGAACCAAACGAGTTAGAAGAAGGAGAGCACCTCTTCCATTCACAAATGTGGGTAAAAGGCACCCCACTACACTTCATCATTGATAGTGGTAGCTAGAAGAATCTCATCTAAGAATAGGTCGTCAAGCGGTTGGCCCTGCCGACAACACCGCACCCACAACCCTACACCATTGGATGGCTCCGCCAAGGAAGTGATCTCCGCGTTAGCCAACAATGTCAACTGTCATACGGCATCAATCCCTTCAAAGATGAGGTATTGTGTGATGTTGCTCCTCTCAAATTTTGTGATTTTCTTTTGGGCCAACCTTATTTATGGAAACGTCATGTTGTATATGAGTCTAGGCCTCGACATAGTGTTATTATTACTTTGAACAGGAAGTTGTATAGGATACATGAGGCTGTCCCACATAGTGTTATTTCCTTGATCTTTGCTAAGAAATGTAGGAAGGTCATCTCTCAGATGGGGAAGTTTGTCTTCTTCGTGATTCGCTCTCAGAATGAGAGAAAAATTACAGCCACATCCAGGGTCTCTGCGGCCAACCTCTCCACATAGCAGAAGCAAGTAGATAAGGTCATGGATGAATACTTCGATATCTTCTCCTCACCTACCAGGGTACCTCTGCACTGCCAGGTCAAGCACCCCATCGATCTGACCCCCTGCGCACCACTACCCAATGGGATAATCTATTGTCGATATCTATTAGAGAATGAGGAGATCAAGTGATAGATCAAATAATTGCTCCACAAGGGGCACATCCTTCCTATCTCATCACCCTGTGGGAGCCCAATCGTGCTGGTACAGAAGAAAGATGGAACTTGGCGACTTTGCATTGATTATCAGGCTCTGAATAAAATCACAATCAGAAACCGGTACCTGATTCCCTGATTCGATGACCTCCTTGATCAACCCATGGGGGCCAAATACTTCAGTAAGATTGATCTGAAGTTTGGCTACCACCAGGTCCCGATAGAATAGATAGATGTATGGAAGACCGCCTTCAAGTCCAAGGAAGGCCTTTTTGAATGGTTGGTCATGCCCTTTGGTCTGAAAAATTCTCCAACCACTTTCATGAGGATGATGGACGATATCCTGCGACCATTCACCAATACTTTTGTAGTGGTATATCTCGATGACATTCTCATTTACAACAAGACTTGGGTAGAACACTTGCAGCATATTCAGTAGGTTTTGCACACCCTTCAGCAACACAAGCTATATGCCAACCTAGAAAAATGTTCCTTCGGCATGGACAGGGTCCATTACCTAGGCTACATCATTGATCAACATGGCATACATGTCGATCTAGCCAAGATCCAAGTCATCCGTGACTAGACAACCCCAACCACACTCATTGAGCTTCAGAGCTTATTGGGCCTTGCCAATTTCTACCGCAGGTTTGTGTTGGGATTCTCCCATATTGCATGGGCCCTCATCCAAATAACCAGGGATGGTGGTAAGGAGAAATTTGCGTGGGTATAGCCCCAACAACAAGCGTTCGATGATTTGAAGTAGTGCTTGTGCTCAACCCCAGTACTTTCAATACCAGACCTACAACAACCTTTTTAGATTGAGATTGATGCTTCAGACTATGTTGTGGGTGCCATTCTCATGCAACCTGGCCACCCCGTGGCCTATCATAGTGTGACACTATCAGATTTTATACGTAAGTACCATACTTATGACAAATAAATTTACTCCATTATGAAAGCCTACCACCAGTGGAGACATTACATTCTTGGCAGGGAGACAGTCATCGAAACTGATCATAAGCCACTATAGTTCATGCAGACACAAGGAAAATTGCAGAATGACTTCCATCAAAAGTGCTCCACATACTTGCAGCAATTCCACCTCAACATCAAGTATAAAATAGGAAGTGCCAACCGCATCGCTGATTGCCTTAGCAGACCACCAGTCATGGCACTCACCATAGTGCTAGACTCCTGCGGCCATGAGACCTCTAGATGGCCCCAACTCTATGAGACAGACCTGGACTTCGCCACCACCTACCAAATGTTGGGTGCAAAGGAAGTTGTAGATAATTTCCATATTCAAGATGGGTTGTTGTGTCATCTAGGACATATATGTGTTCCCTCAAGTGAGCGAGTGAAGCTGATCTGGGAATCCCACTACAGCCAGGTGGCAGGACACTTCGGTGTCGAAAAGACAATGGTGATGCTACAAAAACATTTCTACTGGACGAAACTTTGACAGGAGGTCAACAAGTATATCAGGTCTTGCACTGCCTGTGCTGTTGCGAAACCAACCACTAAGAAATAGGGCCTGTATGCCCCTCTTACTACTCCTAAAAGACCATGGGAATCTATCTCAATGGACTACATGTTGAGCCTACCATCCACCAAGCAGGGAAATGACTGTGTTTTTGTGGTTGTCGATCGCTTTTCTAAGATGGCAATTTTGGTTGCTTACAAGAAGAGCATCACAGTAGAAGCCACTGCCAAGCTCTTCTTTGAACGAGTCTGGGTACATTTTGGAATCCCACAAACCATTGTCTCAGATCGAGACAGTCGATTTCTCAGCACATTCTGGTCGAGCCTCTGGTAACCGTTGGAAACCAAGCTCACCAAATCCACGGCCTTCCACCCCTAGATAGATGGCCAAACTGAGGTCGTAAATTGAATGATCATGCATATCCTGCGCATGTATAATTCCAAGCACCCTCGCACATGGGATGAGAGTCTTCCCTAGGTCCAACATAGCTACTACTGAGCCCTGCATATCTCAACCGACCACAACCCTTATCAGGTGGGGTTGGGATTCCAACCATTGGGTCCCATAGATGTTGCACTTCCCCTTGCAGTCACCTTGATTGACTCCTCTCCTGCTCCAACTGAGGCTAACAAAGCCACCCAGTTCATTGAGAAGATCCAAAACATATGCCAATAGGTTCAGGATATCCTACAGAAGTCCAATGACAAGTACAAGAAGTGCCATGATCAACATCAGGTTCCACATAAGTTTCAGGTGGGCAACAAAGTTTGGTTGCACTTGCAGAAAGAATGCCTTACAAGAACCCATCGGAAGATTTTCCCACTCTGTTATGGGTCGTACAAAATCACCAAGGCTGTGGGGGATAATTCTTTTGTGCTCAACATTCCTCCTTTCCTTGGCCTACACCCAGTGTTCAACGTGGACCTCATTCGACCTTGTTTCCCACCATTATTGGTCACCTTAGACGTAGCAGAACAACTAACACCAACATAGCTCAACCCCAACTCCATACAATAGGCATCTATTGATCATATTGTGTACACACAGATCAAGGGCACTCAACAACAAAGGATCTAGCTTTATTGAGTCGTCAAAGCAGGGAAGCTCCTGCACCAAGGCAAGTGGCTCACCTGGGGCCAAATTCAATAGAAATTTCCTCATCTGATGGGGGAACTCAACACAATGGAGACCATTTCTTCCTAAGGATGGAGGATTGATCTAGGTGGATATCAGTGGCCACCCACCTTTTCCAACTAGCTCAAAACAACTTTCTAACAATTTTGATAATTTACTATTTTTAGTAGTTTTTCGGGTCCTGAACTTTCGGAGTTGTTTTGAGGCCCTAAACGACGTTTTTTGGGGTATGTTGTGGTTGAATATTTTCAACATGAAATTTTCTGCAACTGTTGTAGTCCTTAGGTAGATCTTTCTAATGGGCTATCATACACCTAAAACGAAGATCGTATGCAAAAGTTACGACCCTAGGAAGTTGATGTACTGACTTACCCAAACGGGGCCCACATGACTTTTGGTGCTTCATCACCTAGGGTTAGGTTTTTGGATGTTTAGGGTTTTTGAAACTCCTGTTTATTGTAAAAAGGCCTTGAGAGCCTCATTGTAATCATCTTCTTGTGAATGAGCGCAGCCGTCACATCTCTTCTCAGAGATAAGCCGCCACCATTCCAGCAAGCTTGTTTTCCACTGCATTTTACAGTTTCAGCTTATTTCCTTATNTAATTTGTAGTCATTTTGTTCTTCTCATAAAATATAGATCACCTTCATTAACTTAGTTATGTCCGTTATGAGGCGGTCCCAATGGTTTGGTGGCGAACTTTCCGACCATAAATGCTTTTCTACCCATTCGGGCCGTCGGTCTAATGGTTATAATTTTCCCAATGACTATATTGCTTCACCATGGAGAAGTGCCACATGACGTTGTTTTGATATCCTGATGAAGTTCCAGTTTTGCAAATTTTCGTTTTGTGATGTTCGCTCTGGAACCTTCTGTAACTTTTCGATCTTAGCTCTCTTCTTACTTAGTTTTCTATCCTTATTTCCAGTGAGCTTCATATCGGTATTCCTTTTTCCATTTTGATTCTTATCTTCTTTTGGCAGAGTAACTTCACGCTATTGAGATTCTTTCCTAGAAATCAGGGGTAATACTTCATATGTATCTAGAATAGGTACTTCAGTCTTCTATGGGTCTTCTAGTGTTCTTCCTAGTTCGACATCCAAGTCTATGGTTTTAAATAGCTTCACTCGGTTCTCCTGTTCTTCAATCAAGTGCGCGAAACTCTTAGTCATGATATCTTTCAACTCTTTCTTCTTTTATTCTAAGACTTATTCTTCTTTCCTTCTAGCCTGATCTCCTTCAATCCAAGGTTTTCCTAGTAACATAGCAAATGGAGCGTTGTTCTCAATAAATTTAACAACTTCAAATTCTTCCTCTCTCGAAGTTCCAGGAGCAGTCATAGATATCTTAGTAAGTCTTCCACATAGGGTTATCAACTTTCCTCTGAATAATATTATTCCTCCCAATGAAGGAATCATAGCAGACTCCCCTAAAAGTTCCCAAGTTCTTTCTGTCATGATATTCACCCGTGTTTCCTCATCCAGAACACAGTCAATGTCTAAGTCTCCTATTCTTGCTTCTAAGAATTCTTTTCTTTAAAAATATCTGATAAATCAATATGTCGGTGGTCATTTAGGGTTTCTTTCATCTGTAGCAATAATTTTTCTGATTCTTTCTGGGGTTCTTCCATAATCTCAGTTTCTTGAACTTTCTTGTGGTATTCTTGTCTCATATTCATCCTTTCAACCTTAGAAATCATTCTAGGGAAATCCAATACTTCATGGTCCATAGATTTGCAACAGAGGAAACTAGGTCTTCTTCCAGGGCATTCCTTAGCAAGATGTCCTGGTTTTCTACAACTGTAACAAAGGTTTAATCCTCTTTTTCTTTTAAAGGATCCCCATCCTCTCATGTACTGTGCGCTAGGATCATGGTACCTATCCTGCAACAAATTATTTCTAGGGTCCTGCATCCATTTGTTAGTCCAATCATTCTCTCTATGCATAGGTATAACATATATTTCACTATTGTTATCAGATATACTCATATCAAATCTTGTTTCTTCTATCAGTGCCCTAAATTTCAAACTAGGACAAATCTTATCAAACATACCTAGATTCGTACTCTAGAAACAAAAATTTCCACTTATCTTACTTCTACAAAGCACAAAGCTTACAGGTCTTACCTCTTTAGTCTCTATTTCACCTTTATCAAGGCACAAATCTCCCATATCTTACATCTTTTATTCTGATCCGACCTCTTTTCTTCAGATCTGACGCTTTCTCTTGGCATAGAGCTCCACATATCAAGTAGTGTTGCGTATTAGGGAAACAGTTCTTATGCATGAATCTTTTCTCTTTTTCAGTTTAGATCTTCACACAAAGATTGTTTTTCCTCATTTCTCAACAATCATAGTTCCAGGTCGGATCTTTGCACAAAGCTTCTTCTTCCTCTATTCCCAGCAATCACAGTTTCAGGTTGGATCTTTGCACAAATATTCTTCTTCCTCAGTCCCCAACAATCACAGTTTCATGTCTCGGAAACAGAACCATTTGTTGGCACAGGGGCAGACCCAGGGTTCAACACTAAAACAACACACCAACAAAACCCTAACTACTAGCCCTTTCGGCAACACCTGTGAAGAAGATGAAGTCTCATCCGAGGTAGAGGTAGGGTTGGTTATAGGACTTAGATGTCTGCAAACTTAGCTGGGACACAAATCTATGTTTCTAACGCTTAACAAAGAACTCAACAGTTAACATTCGTCAATATCCAATCTTAGTGACGGCGCAGTTAAACCCTAATTACAGAGTATCACAGTATTCATTCAGATCTAAGGTATTTAAGAACTAAGGATATGTACATAAGTTATATATAACATCCATCCATATTATTAAGCACTAAGCATCAACATACCATTCATTTATATTAAATCACTAAGCAAGTAAACACATAAACACATCAATACATCACACAAAGCATAGAAACACATCATTTACGTGGTTCATCCCCACCTTGGGGCTACATCCACCAAATCTTCTCTTATTTATTATCTTTTGTCAAGCTTCTTACAGGCACATAGCATCCAAGTTCTACTCCGTAGAAGACATGAGATCTGTGCGAACTCCACCAGATCCTCCTTCTTATAGCTAGGGTACAACACCAAGCCTTCACACAGTCTCTTATAGTTACTTGCACTAGTCTTGCAAGCCTCACACAGTATGCACAAAGATCTTACAGCTCTTGATCACATAGATCAAACTCTAGCACTTAGCACACCGGCCTACTAGGTCTCTCCCTTTTTTCTTACATCACTTAGCTACTTATTTATACATTACAAAATAGGCCTAATCATGGGTAAAACCATCTGTCGTCATCCCATACCCATTACATAATCCCAAATCCCAAAAAGGGCCCTAAAAGGGGCTGATATCCCTTGATCTCTTCTTCATCTTGCGCTCCACCTTAGACAGCCTATCGAAGTCCCAAAATTAGGTCAAACATGACCAAGAATACTCAAAACTTGGTCAAGGGCCAACAACTCCCATTTTGCTCCATGTATCTGCAAGATGTCTTTTGAAGCATCCTCGACGGTTGTGATAATGAGCTTGATTTTATCCATGGTGAACACATTATGGGATTGAGACTTATTGGCTTGGGACTTCTTCTGTGTTGTTGGTTTCTACAGAGAAACCTTCCTTTTCCTTAGCATCTTGACCTCTATAAGGGGATCCTTTGGTGCTGTCAGTTCACCCTTTTCTTACTTGTCTTTTTCCCCTTCCTCCTCTTGGTTTAATTCATCACCTCCTCCTCCTCTAGGTGGGTCAGGCATATTTTCCTCTAATGCATTGTCCTTCTCCTCATTTTCTATGTCCTGCACTTTCTCCTTTTTCTTCTTTTTCTTTGTGCTGCTCAGTTCATCGTACTCAGTCCGGGTGACCAAAGAACTTTCAATGATATCGGGGTAGGAGAGTTTTGCATCTCCAACCGGTATAAGGAATTCGGCTGACCATTCCTTGGTTATCTCTTCCATGTCTTCATTAGTCAATTTATAGTAAGACTACATCTCCTCTTTACTTTCGTCCCTGCATGTAATGATGTAGATGAAGTGTCGGTCTATGCGGAACTTTGCTAGCAATCTATATGTATGCAAGTTGTCTGGGGTCATTCAAGGGAATGATTCAATGGTGCGCTTGAGCTATAGGTAGTAAGCATGGAACACCGCATTTGATTTCCACTGCTTCTCCATATCACTCGTATACCAAAAGATGGTGAACCTCACGACCAATGGCTCTGATGGCTCGACTTCTGGGAATGTCGCTCCCTCTGACATCTCCCAAGCAATGAATGCAATGAGAATCAACAACCAACTGAACTGAAATTCATAGCCTTGGTCCTGAGCTTCGTGGC
The DNA here is from genome assembly GCA_032191745.1 of Picea mariana. Taxonomy (NCBI): domain Eukaryota; kingdom Viridiplantae; phylum Streptophyta; class Pinopsida; order Pinales; family Pinaceae; genus Picea; species Picea mariana. The sequence goes on from JASDQU010014462.1 coordinate 109,890, forward strand.
AGTCCTTCTCCAACTTGTTGATGAGGTATCTCGCCCAATTCATCTGCATCCCTTCAAAACACTTCCCTGTAAGGTTGACTATGAACCTTGTGACTTGTGTCGGTCATTTCTTTATGACGATCTTTCTAGTGATCAACTGACAAGCTAGGTGCATTGCTCCATCCTGGATGGAGAATACCTTGTAGCCTCGTTTCCCCTTCTCCACATTTCCATACACCTCCTTGATCTGTTGCACCAGGGAGAAATCTACATCCTTCCCTGGGTAGAACTAGTGAGGGTCTGGTCCTTGCATGATCAATCCAGTAATTCGATGGATCAACACTGAATCCACAGTCACACGTCTATCTAACCAAAGATAGCCTCCATGGTAGCACGACAAGAGGAGTTTAATGCATGCGTTAACCTCCTGATGTCTCCCGAAGTGGGGGATATTCATCACGTTTAATATCATTGACTGCACGATATCTTTAATCCATGGTTGGGAAACTATCTTTGGATTATTCCTAGTCATATTCATCATGTACCTATGTGGTGCAAGCATCGCATAGTTATTTCGGTCTCCAAGGTTGAAATCACTGATCTTGAGATCTAGGATCAATCCCATATGTGGTTCAACTGCGCGTATCCCCTTCGGGAGGTACGCAGTGATAAACATGTACTCAAAGTCATGTGGGATGCTGTCACAACTAATTGCGCCAGCCAGAGGCAGAATGACGGGATCTACTTCGCGTTCGCCATATCGTTGCGGTGCCTAATTATTTTCTCAGTCGCGGTTCAGGATGGTACATATCAATGTCCATTCGAGAGGGATTCCTACAATCTGCCCATCGACGATGCATGTATACCTACAAACATGAATTTCTTAGCCATGAGGTCAATCAATATCTCTTCTACAAATTTCTCTACTGCACTAAGGTTTCCCGACATGCACGCTCATAATCAAATAACTTGGGTAGGCAAATGGACACTCATTGTAATCAAATCAATGGCGATGTCTAGACAGTACAACGTAATATGCAATCAATTAACTGTTATCTTGAATATCTCAGGTTGCAAAAGTGGTCCCGGTGTAGCATTCGACAAATTAAATAAGCAACATCGTAACAGATTCCTTCAACGGGTCAAACTACCTTAATCAATACGAAACTATCCGTTATGGCATGGTCTCAATGGTCCAATGGTGATCTTTCGAGAAATAACTGCGTTTCTAGTTGTTCCGGAGTGTCATTCTAACGGTCGGGATGCCTCCAATGGTCATATAGCTTATCCATGGTGAAGTGTCATTCTGCGTTGTTCTGCTATTCCAGCGAGGTTCAAGTTCTGTAAGCTTGCCTTCTGCGAAGTCTCCTCTGGAACTTCTTGCAGTCTTTCTAACTTTGTTTTCTTCTTGTTAATATTTCTTGCCTTCTTCCTTGTGATTTGAGTCACTGGGTTCCTCTTTCGATTCTTGTTCTTATATTCTCTTAGCGTAGTAACTTAGAAATCTTGAGGGTCTTTCAAAGGATTCGAGTGTAATACCTCTTCTCTTGCTATTTTCTGGGTAGGTGCTCTTCTCTCCTGCATGGACAGGTTCTTTAAAATTTCTTGTGTTCTTTCAAGTTTGACAACTAATTTTCTGGTCCTCCGTTGCTTCGACTTGTCTTCTTGTTCTTCTATTAGTCGCGCTATTTTCCTATCCATGAAGTCCCTTAAATCTTGTTTTTTTTGTTCTGTAGCTTCTTTCTCTTGTTTCCTTCGGATTTGGTCTTTCTCAATCTAGGTCATTACTAGAAAGAGTGCAAATGGGGTGATGTTCTCAACAAACTTAATGACTTCAAATTATTCTTCAATCAATGTTCCATGGGAAATCATAGGTACATTAGTAACTATTCCACATAGGGTTATCATCTTTCCTTTAAACAATCATATCCTTCTTAATGAAGGAACCATAGCAAGCTTTCCCAAAATTTCCCAAGTGCTTTATGGCATGATATTCACCTGTGTTTCCACATCCAAAAAAAATTCTTTGTCAAAGTCTCTTATTCTTGTTTCTATGCACTACTTCTCTTTTAAGATATTTGGTAAACTGATGTCTATGTGATCATTCAATGTTTCTTTTAGCTGTAGTAACATAGTCTCTGATTCTTTTTGGTTATCTAACATATACTTAGTTTCTTGACCTTCTTCATAGTTGTCTTGTCTCATTTTCATCATTTCAACTTTAGAAATCATTCTAGGGAAATCCAAAATCTCATGACCAACAACTTTACAACAAAGATAAATAGGACCTATACCAGGACATTCCTTAGAAAGATGTCATGATCTTCTACAGTTATAACACAATGCCAATCCTCTCTTTATCTTAAACGATCCCCAACCTTTCCTGTACTGAGCACTAGGATCATAGTGATGGACCTTCAATCTGGAAAAAATCGTTCTAGGTTCCTGCGCCCACTTGTTAGTCCAAAAAGTATTTCTATGCATAGGAATAACATATCTTTCACTATTTTTATCAATCTATTCAGATCAAATATTATTTCTTCTAGTTGTTCCCTAGTTTTCAGAATAGGACAAAATCTGTCATACATACCTAGATTCATACTTTCGAAGAAACAATTTCCACTTATCTTACCTTTACTAGAGAATAAAGATTTAAGATCTTACCTGTTTTCTTCAAATCAGATTTCTTTTTCTTAGCACAAAGCTTCGCAATTCAAGTAGAATACTGTGCACTATAGCAACAGATCTACGAATAGAGATTTCTCTTTTCTTTAGTTCCCAACAATCACAGTTTTAGGTCCCAGCAACAGAACCATTTTTTGGCACAGGGGAAGACTCAGGGTTCAACATTTCAACAACGCACCAACAAAACCCTAACTACTGGACCTTTCGGCAACACCTGTGAAGAAAATGAAGTCTCACCCGAGGTAGAGGCAGGGGGGTTCCATGACTCAAGTGTCTACAACCTAGCTGGGACATAGATCTGTGATTACAACACTTAACAGAGTACTTATCCAACAATATGCATTAGGTTATGATCCTTATTCACATCGCATATTAACCCTTATTACAGATCAACACAGTAGTAATCAAGATTAAGCACATCTAATCATTTAGCACATAGCATCAGAGCAAATCTATTATTTATTCATATATAAATCCTTAAGCATCAATGGATCTACCTATCACATATCAAGAAAAATTCATTAAGCAAATAGATACATAAACATCATGAACAACATTTTACAAATCACAACAACACAAGATATACATTGTTCACCCCAGTGGGGTATGTCCACCAACTCTTATTCTTCTTTATTAGTCTCCTTCAATCTTCTTTCAGGCACTAAGATTTAGAGCCAACTCCATAAAGGACAGCAGATCTGTGCGCACCTCGCCAGATCCTCCTTCCCTGAATTAGGTCTAGGCACAAAGCCAACTCCTGAATAGCACAAAGACTTACACAGTCTGTCTGCACAAAGCCTCTTACAATCACTTGCACTTAGCTCTACAAGACTTAACACATCTTCTTGCACAAAGCCAATTGGTTATGCACTAAGCCAATTACAATTACTAGTAACTACTTCTTATTTATACATTACAAAAAGGCCTAAGCATGGGTAAACCCATGGGCCAACATCCCATACCTATTACATAAACCCTAAAACCCAAAAATCCCGTAAAAAGGGCGAGATCCCGCGATATCCACTATGCCTGGGTGCTTTGTCTTCGACCAGCCTGTCAAAGTCCCAAAAATGGTCAAACATGACCAACGTTTCCACAAAACTTTGTCGAGGGCCAAAATACCTTTGGGGGATGGGGTGATTTTATGGGTGGCGGATTCCAATCTGATATCATGTCATCCACCTCAATCCTGTTCACATTATATGATGGGTTCATGAGTAATAATTTTTCCATGTCTGTAGTGTCGGTAGGGGGAAACCCCTTCCAAGATCAGTGGAATCCCATGCAAGGGTGTTTCCCTTTGCAAGGGATGTCGTCAGGGGAAACCCCTTTCCTAGTTGTTATTGGCCAAGGCTCATCCATATATAGATGTGAAAATCAATTTTGTTGAGTTTACTTCTTAAAAAATATTTTATTCAAGGTGTATGTGCCTTGATATACAAGCTCTTTGTGTACATATGCGATTTGATACATAGACAACCTGCGTATACTCACAAAATTTGTAAAAAAAGAAAATTATGTGCTTCTCAACGGGGTTTACAGGCTATGTTGGGTTTCACAACCCTTTTTATGTCCTGTATCCCTTCTCATAACTGAATAACCATCAAATTACCATATAAAAATGGCCCTAGGGGTGTCATTTGAAGATATAGAATGAATAAGAAAAACAAATTTGACTAAATTGCTCCTTCTTTTTCTGAGCCTATGCATCAAGTTTCGAGTATCCATCCTGAACAATCTCATTTTCTCATCCTCTTTATACAATCCATCAAACCCCTTAGTTTTGCATGTTGACTGTGAGTATTTTCTAGTGATTGTGTGATTTATGCACTTAGAGTCTTATTAGAGGAATCCATGAGAGGTCTGTGGAGTGGTGTCGACATCAAATATTATGCATGTAATCTTCTTTATATGTTATCAATAAAAGAGATATTTCCTTTCCCAATTCATGTGTTTGTGCTATTATGAATATGTTTGAACGTTTATGATTTATTTCATGAGAATTAGTACATGTTTATGTGAATAATGATTGCATATACGCTCTTGTAGATTTATCTTTGTGTTGTTTCAGGTCATCTTTGGGAGGAGACATGCAAATTAAGAGCAATAAATGAACAAAGGGGATCTACTATGAATGAAAGGACATAAGGTGCCTACCTTCATCTTTTTCTTGTTTCCTTTGTCTAAAAGAAATCATTAGGGTTTGTGATATTTGGTTAAAGTTGGTTAGTTTCTGTCTTTAAAGGTGTAATTTCTCTTCCTAGCCATTAGACCCTAACTAGGGGGATTTTACCCCAAAGTAGAATTGGTGACTCCACTGGGGAGAGTCTCCTCAGGGTCTTGTTTAAGAGATATTTATTTGGTTTTATTTCTTTTCTTATCTGTTCTTTCTAATTCTATCTGATTCTTTGTTCACCCTCTGGGTGTTTACGAAGTTTCCTGTGTTGGGTCTCAAGTCTGAATCTTTTTTTTTTCAATATTTTCAAGCTTGTACATGTACTATTAGTTTTTCAGAATGCGTACATATGTGTGTTGTCTTAGTACAACTCCCATTCATACACAACATTTCTGAACACAACCTGCGTGTCTGTCATAATTTGGGATTTTTCAAAACCTTTTCCCTTTTTCAATAAATTTTTGGTTTATTTGGTCATCCTCAGTATCAAGGACCTCTGTTGGTTGTTGTTTGACAGGGCTTGAGTCTCAGATTGTCTAAAATGTTGCAAGATAATCTCTTTTGTATGGTCTTCTTTTTTTCTCTATTTTTCTCAAAGTTTGACGGTTTGTTTACAAGCTTTAGGTTCTCCTCTGGATTCTTTTGAATCCATACCCTCTGGCAGTGGTCTAGGACCCGAATCATTATTTTTCTTGTTTTCCTTCTCTCTTTGTATTGTTTGAAAAAGAAAAGACAATATTTCTATATTTTTCACCTCATGTTTTCATTTCAAAAGCTAAAGACGAAAAATAAAAAGAATTGTAGTTAAGTTTAAGATTTTTCTTCCCTTCCCTTGCTTTCATTTAAAAAATAATAATAATAATAATCTTCTTACCTACATTTTCATGTTACATTGAATTGTTTACATTTTATATTTGAAAAAGAAAAATATCTTAATGTGATTGTAAACAAATTCCCTACCTATCCATACATGACATTGGCCTTTCGACTTACACAATTTGCCAAATTACTGTTGAGGATCCTTCTTTAAAAACCCTTTTTTGGGACATACACATGCCCTGCTGAACTACAACCCACGTACACATGCTAGATGCATACTAGTTATCCCACGTACATATGTGAGTTGCATGCTAGACAACCCACGTTTACCTCCAAAATTTCCAAAATGTATATAATTGCAAGGAATTAGACGGAGTTTACGGGCTATCGAGGGTTTACCAATCATTTCACCCATTCTATCCCATCCCCAAACTGAATAACCATATTTTTCTCATATAAAAATAGGTCTTGGTGTCCCATTTACAACAACAAGCAAGAGAACAAAGAAACTCTGCCAAAATCCCTTCCCCTTCTATCCCAAGTTTTAAATCCCTTTCTGAGATTTGCCCTCAACATTCCCCCTCTATCCCATTCTTCTTATACAATCCTTTCCCTTTTCCCAAAGATATTAGTGGGTTTTGAGAGGAAAGCATGGGAATTATGCACTTGGAGAAGAAATAATAGGAGGCCGAACCTGGTTCACAGAGCGTTTTGCGATAGGAAGGTTGTAATATTTCTGATCTTCGTATTGAATAAAAGAGCTCTTTCTTGTCCCAATACATTGTGTCTTTATATATTTATTGATTAATGCATCTATGCTTATATTTGAATACTGAAAGTAACAAGTAGAGATTGCATATTTGTATCATTTTTTTCCTAAGTGTTCTTGCAAGTCATCTTTGGGAGGATACTCGCAATATAGGAAGATACAAAGGTGAAGGAGGTCTACATCAGACATTAGGACCAAAGGTACACCTATCAATATTCCTTCCTCTCTCTTGTATCTCAATTTAAATAGTTTTGGGGTATCTTAGGAATAGAACTGTATTTTAAGGGAAGTTAGTGCTATGCTTGTACCTCGATCCAGTATAGTAATAGCGGGATTTTCCCCTCTAGAAGAATTGGTGACTCCACTGGGGAGTCTCTCTAGGGTCTTAGTGAGAGATTCTAGTTTAAATTGGTTTGTTTCAATTTCTTTTTGAGTTTTTCAGGTTTACTGAGTTAGTTTAGGGTCTCTGGTCACCTTCCAGGTGCCTACCAACCTTCTCTTCCCAGTCAGTTTTCCAAGCCTTTTTTCTCTTTGAAAAATTTCAGAGGTGTAGGTGTCGTACATTGGCTCAGCCCACGTACATACATAGTCTACATAGTATACAACCTGTGTACATACGCAGGATGTTGATGAAATTGCCCACGTCTCTGTGTCTTGAAAGTTCTTTTTAAAAAAAGGAAGATTTTTTGTGTTTCCTGACAAAAGCTTTGGGCTTCTCAATCCTTTATTGGACTTTACAGGGTCTCTGTTAGTGTTATTAGGTTGGGTTAAAGATGCAGTTTCGACTTGTTTCTTGATCTTTTTTTGTTTCTTTAGAGGTTTAGAGTTGACCTATAAGTGTTAGATCCTCCTCTATATTCTTGGGAGTCCATGAGTTTAGGCAATGGTCTAGGGTCTGTATGAGTCTTGGGTTCTATCTTCTCTTTATCCAGTTTATGCTTTGAAAATAAAAAGAATCTTATACTTCTATTTTTCTTGTTTAAGCATTTCAAAAAATAAAAAATGATTTCATTAATGAATTTAGTTTGGTTATAGTAGCGTAGGTTTTATTTTTACAAAAAGAAAAGAGTTATGTTTCAAAGTTCCTTCTTATTTTCTAGAAAGTATAAGTAGTTTTGCATTGTGAAACGAAAATATATTTTAGGAAACTTTTGGTTATATGATCTTGGAATATTGTTTTGAAAAGTTGACATTCATGAAGATTTTACAAGCCTTTCCTTTGAATTTGAAGTATCTAGTTTTCTTTTTCATAAGTGCACTATAGTTTTCTTCTCTTTCGTCTCTTCCAAATAACACAAGTTGCACGTCCATATCCTTTGAGTAAATCAAGCGCATAAAATCAACGCTTAACTTAAAATATATTAGAATATTTGTTTGTAGGGTTCACCAACTAGTCTAGGCTTTAGGGCCTTGAAATAGGTTTGAAGAGGAAACTCTTCAAGGTTATCTAAAAAAACATTGGAGTCTACGATAGGGAGTGTTTAAATTATAGCTTCGTAATATTTAGCTGGGATCCCCCTCTAACATAAGGGATAAAAATGAGGTCACATAAGGAAAGGTAGAGGATACAACCCCTCCAAAGTTGGACCAATTATAGTGGGGATTGTATATTGAGGGTGTTTCTTGGGAATCACACTGATTGAATTTGGCAACAGAGCCTCATGGACTTCGAATCCATTCGATATGATTAGTTGTCTTCCAGAACAATTTCCTTATGTACCCTTGAAGGGATTCATACTTTGTTATCATGCTCATTACGATCAGCCCAACTATCGATTGTACCTACCTTGTGACTGACTGCGAGCTGACAATGTAGTTTCCAATTTTTACGGACTTACAAAAGTGACTGCAGGGGTATACCATGGTACCTAGGGTAGACATCAGATCGCTCTTTTCAGAGTATACCCAGAGGGTGTTTCCATGTTCGAGTTACACTTGCACTGCTAAGTTTCTCTAGTGTCAATTTTTGTAACTATTCTTCCTACTACTTAGCTATCTACTTGATTTTCCTTTAGGAAATTTTAGTTTGTGCTCTATGTTTCACTCTAGCCGAACCTTACAGTTTATTTTGATCATTTCACAAAGTGGAAGATCAACAACTCCACCGTTCGTGTAGGATTCAAGGCCTATTTCCAATTACTTTGGAGCCACCTATGCCACCTTTGAGGCATAGGCTAGATCAAGAAGGATCGTTTGAAGCTATTGAGCTAAAGGAAACTGTACTCGAGCCAAATCCAAGAGAAGAATTTCCCACATCAGAGGAATTCATTGTTTTTTACCTCGATATGGAAGGTTTCCTACCAACAAATCCTCCGATCACTGACTTATCGGTGCTGCTTCTAATTAATATAGTCCCTCCCAAGGTGACTTTTCCTGAATGACAGTTTGTTCAGTGAGAAGTGATGGAAGAAAATAATGCTAATTTTTTAGGGAGTCCTCATACTCCCATTTCGGTTTCCACAGGAGGGAGAATTATACCTCCTTCCCCACCTCCACCCATGAGGACTACGACTATACAGATGCCCACAACTTTGGGCAGTGGTTCGATTCCTTCGATGACTTACACCATTGTTCCCTTCATTTAGAATGCGTGGGGTGCTCCTTTTTCATATGGGATGCCTTGTTTCGACTCTAAATTGATTCTCATATAATATAATATACAGACCATTGGTTTGGGGGAATGGAGCTCTAACACTCCCTTGCAAGGATCCGCTGCATGCACCACTGCCCTATTGAATGTTATTCCTTATAGTGAAGATCACATCCCTCCTCCCCCCCTTCACTCGGTGGCACTTTTCAGCAGCCAATCGGGCCTAATACCAACTATAGTTTGTTTAGTGGAGGAATCCAGAGACCTTCATCCAACACGAATCTAGTGGGATCAATTTTGTTTTCTTTGTTCAATGCATTTGGGAATAATTCTTTTACTTCATATTCTTTCCTGACTGGGGAAACCCCTTATTTTGTCAACAAAACCCTGCACAAGGTTTCATTCCTTCACAGAGAGCGATGAAAGGATTTTACTCCTTGCAAGGTCCTGGGAATCCTTGGCAGGGCTAGTTTCCCTCACAAGGCATTTCAATCAGGGGAAACCCCTCCCACACTTTGTGGAACCCTGCGAAAGCTTCAATACCTATGCCAGGAGGGTTGGTTGGTGGAATCACCAACTAAGGTTCATGGAACATTCTATAGGGAGAAATCCCTACAAAAGACATGTCATTTGACTTTAGAAATTAGCTGACAATAAAGCATGAGATGTAAATCCCTTTTGTTGGACAGGGCCACCATGGTATCTACAAAAACCCCAGCCATCGATTAAACATTTTCTGCAAACTTAGTCCCAGTCAAAATCCAGGCCCCTCTTTTCATGTAAATACTCTGCAACCAAGACTACCTTTTCTAGAAACTCTACATTTTCCAAATGTGTCAAGATTGTCGAATGACATGATTTGTAATGATTCACGTTGGCCCCCCGTGAAGACTAAGTTTCCTTCCGACATCCGTAAGTTTGAGGGAAATCCTGGAGAATATCTAGGTGATCACAAGATGAATTTCCAATTGTGGTGCTCATCCAACTCATTGAAAGATGATTTCGTTCAGTTTCACTTGTTTCAACACACTCTTATAGGGTGTGCAGTGAAATGGTATATCAAGATCGACAACTCAAAGTATTGTTACTTTAATGACCTGGCTATGGTTTTCTTGAACCATTTCCAACTACCAGTGAGAAATGATGTCAACAGTGAGTTGTTGACCAACCTTGAGAAGACTAAAGTTGATCATATCTCGGATCACATCCGAGAATGGTGACGACAAAAGAGTTTGATTAAAGTCAAGGTCCCTCCTACATTTTTGCTCGAGTGGTTCTTAAAGTCTTTGGTTCCTTTCATGTCCAAATACATTGCAACTTTTGAGGTGTTTTCCGAAGAAGAGGTTATTATGAGAGCCCAACAACTGGAGCTTATTTACTCTTAGTCTGATATGCTATATGAGATATTACCTGATGCACCACGGTCAAATCTCAACAAATCCAAATAGAAGTCTGTGCCTCATGACGATGGAATAGTAGGCTCATCATAGAGGAAGTCCACATATGTGTTGTCTAATAAATTAGAAAAGTTATCGATTCAACAAATGGTGGCCAACCAAACTCCTAGTTCAACTGCCCCCATAAACCAGATGTCAGATGTACAAAATTTGAAATCGACTAATCCCAATGCTAACCAATAAACAAAGTGAAAGAAGAAATAGAAAAACAGGAAGGGTAAGGGGGATAAGAAGGCTGCAAATAATACTAGTGAGGGAAAAACTAAAAAGAGAAAGGTTATGTTTCCAAATAAACTTTGCACAGATGACCACTTGACTCGCCTATGCCCTCGTCTTGTGGAATCCTAGAAGATACTGGCATAGAAATAGCCTACTGTGTTAGGAAACCATTTTCCATAAGGGAAAAATATGGCTCAAGATTCCAAATCCACGAGCGCGGCTGGGGGAAGTCAGAGAACCCCGGTGCCTAATAATAATAATAATAATAGGGCCACAAAAATCTATATGATGAAAGATGAAGTGAATTTATCAACCAGGGCTCATAACTATGGAATGCCAGAATCTGTTGAGAAGGGAAAAGAAGCCTCCAACCCATTGACTCCTCTTCAAATTGAGAAGATAGTGGGGAAATGATGACTTGCATCCCTAAAAGGGTGTTAAAAAAGGCTTCTGACAACCCAAACATGAGGGCTACTCAGAATTAATCCATCATGAAGGATCTAGAAAAAAATCCTTGTGCAATGTCTTCTCTGGAGGTTCTCCAAAGTTTCCCCTCATAGAGAAAATATTTTTTGTTTTCCTTGTGAGCGACTGAGTCCATTAACTCAGGAATGATCATTTTTTATCCTACTGACCATAAACCTAGTCTTACTCACCATATATCCTTTCAGATAGTAGTGGCATAAACCATGAAATCGTTAACACTGAAAATTTTCCATATGGTGGTTGATGAGGATGCCTCGACTTGCATGATGTCATTGTAATGTTGGAAGGAAATCAGCTAGCCTGAGTTGGCTCCATTGCCCACATTTCTTACTACATTGGAAGGTCAATAATTCAGACCACATGGTATAATTCCCTCTTTTACCATGTAGTTGGAGGGAAAACTTTTGTCCTCATCCTTCCAATGATGGGAAATTTTTATTATTCTCCAGCTTCCAATGATGTTAATTTTATTTCGGTTGTCCCCGACCAATTGAACGCTACAATTTTTCAGGTCACATCTTTTAAAATGACTTACTTTGATGACCCATGGAATTTAACTTCCCCATAAGATTCAATGGAAGGGGTAGGGAACATTGGCATGGCCGTGCCCTTATCCATTGCTGAGGTTGCATATAGTATTATCCAACAAGCCTCGACCAACCTCGATCTAGCTCCCCCACAGAAGATAGATCCTCTTCTTGAGCCTATTTGGGCTCAAGACTCTCTCACAGCTCATGACCCTTTGGACTTAGTCCTTCCCTATGACAAGGTGATCCTAGAGGCAATGACTGGGCCATACAAATATTGGGATGATCTTCATCATAGATATTACTTCTTACCCAAGCCTAGGAGAATACATGCAGGAGAGTTTGTTAGGACCATGAATGGAGATAGCCCTTGTCCTATTAACCCTCTTGCTATGCACATAATATACATCGAGGGAAATATGGAAAGTATTGCTAAGATGATTCCTATCAATATCTCCAAAACCCCTGGCATCATGGAAAATGTCTTCATCGAAGAAGATTGCTCTCCTGAAGAGATTCAAATCTACACATGATTGTGTAAAGAATAATGCGGTGTTTTTTCCTATTCTTATGAGGATATTCCAGGAATTGATCCACGCATTGTTGAACATGAAATCATGACTTATCCTAATGTCAAACCGGTCCGATAAAATCTTTGCTCCGTCAATCCTCACAAAGAAACAATGATAAAGGTTGATGTAGAGAAACTCCTCAAAGTTGGTTTCATATACCCCGTGCAATTGACAGAATGGATGTTGAACGCTATTGTTGTCAACAAGAAGCAAGACATGATCCACATATGTATGGACTTCTGTGACTTGAACAAAGGTTTCCCGAAAGACAATTTTCCAACCCCGTTTATTGACCAGATCATCGATGAATGTGTGGGTTGCGAGGTATTTTTTTTCATGGACAATTTTTCAGGGTACAATCAAATTCATATCAAGCCCGAGGACCAAAATAAATAAAAAATTGTTTGTCCTTGGGGTACTTTCACGTATCAGAAAATTCCTTTGGGTATGAAGAATGCTAGAGATAATTTTCAATGGGCCATGTTGTTTTCTTTTCATGACCTCAAACACATAGTCGAGGTGTACCTCTATGATCTAGAATCATGTTCTTACAAGAGATCCAATCATCATGCCCATTTACGACTAATTTTTGTTAGGTGTCGCTACTATCAGATTCGCTTGAATCTAAACAAGTGACATTTTTGTGTGACATTGGGTCGTTTATTAGGTTTCATAGTGTCTAAAAAATGGATCATGGTCGATCCTCTAAAGGTTGAGGCGATATTCCAATTTCCTCCCCCGCACACAATCCCCTAGCTTCAAAGTCTATAGGGGAAAGAAAATTTTCTTTGGCATTTTGTTGCTAATTATGTCAATATTACGAAAGGGTTCATGCATCTCTTAAAAAAGGGATTCCCATTTTGTTGGGATGAAGTAGCTCAACACTCTTTTGACGCATTGAAACGTGCCCTGACGTATGCCCCTCTGGTGAGTCCTCCTAATTATGGAAAGGATTTCTTGTTATATTTGGTTGCTTTAGAGTCTATAATCGACATGGTATTGATCTAGGAGGATGACGTGCTCGAAGAGAACATTATCTATTATCTTAGCTAAGTCCTAGTTGGACTGGAACTCAACTACTCACATGTTGAGAAACTCACTTTGGGAGTTGTTCATGTTGTCCAATGATTCTGTCACTATATATTACTTTGCAAGACCACCTTCGTTTCCATCATCAACCCATTTAAATATGTATTAAAATGATGGGTCATTGGTGGAAAAATCAGTCGATGGATAGTTATCCTACAAGAGTTTGACTTGGATTTCATTTCGACGAAATCTAAAAAGTCCTTGGTATTTGCGGAGATAATCTCGAAACTTTTGGTCGAAAGTGGTGATATGTTTCCCGAAGAGTCACCAATTAATGGAGATATTTTTTTTATCACATCTTCATACCCATGGTATAGAGATATACTTGTGTATCTTCAGACTTTGAAGTACCCCGCTTCTACTTCTCATGATGAGCGTCGATGAATACGACACCGAGCACAAAACTATCTCATCCTCGATGACACTTTGTATCGTCGAGGGGTGGATTGCATTCTTCGACGATGTATTACTCATGAAGAAGCGAAGCTTGTTTTGAATGAATGTCACATTGGAGCATGTGGCGGTCATCTATCTGGGATGTAAATAGCCTAAAATATTCTTCACGTTGGATACTTTTGGCCCTCGTTAATCAAAGATTATGTTGAGGTGGTCAATAATTGTCACCCATTCTAGATCTTCTATCACAAGATGTGGGCACACCCAACTCCTATGTTTCTGGTTATTTTCATCGACCCATTCACCAAGTGGAGGATTGATTTCACTAGATTTCACCTGGTTTTGGCTAGGGGGCATCGCTATATCATCATATCAGTCGACTACTTTACTAAGTGGGTCAAAGCTATGCCGACATTTAACAATGATGGGGAAACTGCTGCCATTTTTCATTTTCAACCAGATAGTAGCTAGGTTTGGTATCCTGAAGGAGATTGTCATTGACCATGGAAGTCACTTCTAGAACAAAATGATGTCTGAATTAACATCAAATCTTGGTTTTAAATAGGAACATTCATCATTGTATTATCTCATCACGCTCCTTTCTAGGGGGCATGGACATGTCGGGATCTCTCAAGAAACTAATTTTTGCATAGGGATAGTCCTCTATGACGGGAATCTGATGAGCCCACCAGTCAAAGAATTTGTTGTCAAATGCCTCCTGGGTTCTTCCTCCACCTTGTCTAGGTAGAGAAACTTCCCACCTGCACAATGTCAGAAAGGAAAAAATATGTCACCGTACTGTATCCCTCGAGATAAGACTAGGCACTCTCAAAGAAGAAGAAAGCACATAATACTATGTGAAACCTGGATTTATTGTTTGTCCTCCCATGATAGTTTGTGAGTTATTTCTTCATGCATGTCAGCATGGTGGTACTCCAGCCAAATATGGTAGCCTCCAAACACTGAAATGCACAATGCATCTATGCACGAGAGGCCTGATGGAGTACTATGGATCTTGTGATCTTCCTGCTCATAAATAATCCAATGCGAAGGTGGAGGCTAGTGATGTTTTGAATTGATACCTGAGAACCCACTTTCTTGGTACCAGGCTCACAGTACATCCCAATGTAATCCTCAATGTTGTACGACCTTGGAGGAAAGGTCATTAGATTGTCTGGTTCCCCTCTCCTAGAGAGGTTGGTCAAGAGGTAAATATCCTCTATTGTTGGGGTTAGTGATTGACCCTATAGCATAAATTCCTCTGCATTAGAGTGTAGATACTCTACCAAAGCATTTAGAAACCTCAGTTGTGCCCTCATGAATGGACACTAGAAGAAATTCCACATGCCACATTGTTTTATCATAGCAATGGCCATGGGATCCTCCTCAACCAAGACATCAAGTTCCTCATGTTCCCTTTCTCTCCATTGCACATACATCCTGTCACACAAAAAGTTGGAGAGTTTTTAGTCCTTGTTGTTTCTTTTTTGAGTATTAAAGGAGGTGTACAAGAGATGTCTTTAAGACAATCACATATGTATGCGGGCTGAGTATTACTCTGCATGCATAATCATGTGGGCTGAGCATGGATAACCTGCGAACACGTGGACACAACCCTTTTACAAGGGAGCACACCTCCCAAACATAAAATTGAACATAAAAAGATGAATGAAAAAGGAGAGGCTGATTTGTACTTATTTTGTCCAAGTGAGGGTTTTCTATCCACCATAGATCCTTGAATTCATGTTTTCAGGAAGAGGGTTTTTAACCTTTTTGGTTATGTTTTCAATTGCAACGGTAAAAATGAGATGTTCACTTCTATTTAAAGACTTTTTTGGCCCTTTTTTCCGCTTTCTTGACTTGGTGGCTACTTGAGTTCTATTTTGAGTTATCTTTGGGTCATTCTGATGAACTTGTCCTTTTGGTTTGGTGTTTTTCTTGAGATAGATTACACCTATATCATCCCATGGTAAAATAATTTTTTCAACTATTGCATATAGGTTAGGTTTTCACTCCTTACATTTTTCATATTGTTCACTTTTCCACTTTTCCATAGGATCGATCCCACCGAAGTGCAACACAAAACCTTGTCATCTTCTTTATAAGTGTCGTAATTAGGTGGTAGAACCTACCTCTACATGGATTCCCTAGGTAGATCCTTTGTTGTATTTTGGCGTCCATGATGCGATTTTTTTCCTTAGGCTTGGGAGTCCTTGTTAGTCCCGCCATGATTATGTATTGAAGCCTCATTCTTCTTTCTAGTCATCATTCTTGGCCTTACCCATGAGACTTCCTAAAGAGCATGGTTTGTTGTCTTTCAAGCTCGCTTAAATTTTGAAAGAAACATCCAATGAGAGTTTATTTATTGTTTTCGATCTCATATGGATTACTTGAGAAAAGAATCCCCCCTGGAGTCTTCTTTAAGCCCTTTTCAGGCTCTCAAAAATTGAAAAGATTGTCGAGTGATCTTGTTGTCCTTCACGCTCACCAAACTCAAATTTTAAGGCACATATTTTCGGCAGTAGTTTACCCCTTTTTCAGTCCAGACGACTAATTTTACAAATAAAGGTATACCCTAGGTACTTTGGTTTGCTAGGAGTGTATTTTTAGGCGTAAGTTTAACCCGTTTTCAGGCCTGGGGGACTAAATGTTTTAAAAAGAGACATTCTCTTTGGATTTGGTTTATCTCTTTTTTGGGCCTTGGAGATTAGTTACGAAAAATAAATCCCCTCGAAATCCATAGTTAACATATTTTGAACTCCCTAAATATGAAAATATTGCCAAGTGACCTTGTTCCTTTCACACTCATTAATTGGTCCAGAAAGATCATCTATTTGGAATAAGTTTAACTCTTTTTCTAGCCAATAGATTATCCAGGAAAAAGGTACACCTTGGGAGACTTCTCTCACCAGGAGAGTTATCCTAAGTTATAATTTATACTTTTTGGGGCTAAGGAGACTAAACTTAGAAAAAGGTTGTGAGTCCATAGTTAAGCTCTTTTCAAACTCCTTAAAATTGAAAATATCGTCGAGTTCTCTTGTCTCAATAACACTCATTAAAATGGTTTTGAAGATAAATCCTTTTGATATAAGTTTAACCCCTTTTCGAACCAATTGGACTAGTTTCAAAAAATGAACTCCCTGGAGTCTTCTTTAGCATTTTTTTAGACTCTCTAAATGTGAAAAAAACATCAATATCACCTTCTCTGGGATAATAAAAATTCACATGGAAGGAGTATTGTTGTGTCATGATTAATCTCATCACATGTCTCATCCTTGCATATTTGGACTAATTTTGGCTCCATGTTTCTCTCAACTAAACCTTCAAAGCATTCCTTAAACACAATCCTTTCAATACTTTGTGTCCTTGCGATCTGACACCTTGACCCATGTAGGAATTTTCCTGAGTGTCCTTATCCTGCACATGTCTCCTTGCTCTAAGAATCAATATGTTCCATGTTCTTGGAACCAGTTTTCTTGCCTGCAACACTCTTTCCTTCTTTGTAATGCAACATTGTTTTATTCTTTTTTAAGCTCATGAAAAATTTGAAAAAGAAGAAGAAATCAAATATTATGAAAAGAGGGGACAGGATATTCATTCTCTTTTATTCGATAGAAAGATAGTCTCCCTTGGACAAAGAACATCCTTTTGTTTGTTTTCCAAGCATTGGGATCTAGTATGACCTTACAAAGTTGTTCTTGCTACATAGAGATTTTTCCTCCTCCATTTGGTTACTCTTCCAACCATATGGAGAGTTTGCGGTGCCTGCTACATCACAGACTTATGTCAATGTTAGGATGCCCGAGTCTCATCATTTTTCATGCTTTTTTCCAAGGGAATTTTTATCCAACCCGAGTCGACCATTCTACAGTTTGTCTCTTGAATTTCATGAGTCATCCATCCTGAGAGTCCATTCAAGTCCAGATTCAAAATTGATGAAGTTATCTACCTGATAATCGATATCCTCCAACATTTCCCCAATGACATGTCAAAGACCTTGGAGTAGCGAGTCTTAAATTCCTATTGTAATCCTACTTGAGTTGTTGAAGATATTTATGTTGTAACTCGAGCTATGAAGTCCTCATCTCTAGCTGCAGGCTTCAATGATTCTTGAAGATGCATATTATATTGTACTTAAATATCATCAAATGATTTTGTTGTATATCCGTTGTGTACTACTCATGGCTACACTTTATATAGACATTTATATCACATGGATCTAAAATGTACTTGATTGGAAGCCATGATTAGTTCATCCCGAGCATGGGTATGCCCACCTTGGAGAGATTCTTATTATTTTACATATGGTGTGCTCCCGAACTCTAGTCTTGGGCTCACTCGACTCTGTGCCTTCCCACTGGTAAAGATATTGGAATTTATTTCGGCCATAATTTTCTCTTCTGATCTCACACATTAGGGGGAATATGTTATAGTCCAAAAATTCCCTACCTATGTATACATGGCATTAGCCTTTCCACTTACACAAATTTCCAAATTATTGTTGAGGATCCTTCTTTAAAAACCCTTTTTTGGGAACATGTACGTGCCCTGCTGAACTACAGCCCATGTACACATGCTAGTTTCATACTAGTTAGCATGCATACATATGTGAGCTGCATGCTAGAAAACCCACGTTTACCTCCAAAAGTTGAAAAAAATATATAATTGCAAGGAATTCGGCAGAGTTTACGGGATATTGAGGGTTTCCCAACCATTTCACCCATTGTTGCCTATCCCAAAACCGAATAACCATCTTTTTATCTTATAAAAATAGGTCTTGGGGTCCCATTTACAACAACAAGCAAGAGAACAAAGAAACTCTGCCAAAATCACTTCCCCTTCTAGCCCAAGTTTTGCATCCTTTTATGAGATTTGGCCTCAACATTCCCCTTCTATCCCTTTCTCCTTATACAATCCTTTCTCTTTTCCCAAAGAGATTAGTTGGTTTTGAGAGGAAAGCATGGGGATATGCAATTGGATCATTAATAAGAGGAGCCCGGACCTGGTTCGCGAAGCGTATACTGATAAGAAGGTTGTAATCTTTCTGATCTTTGTATTGAATAAAATAGTTCTTTCCTATCCCAATACATTGTGTCTTTATATATTTGTTGATTAATGCATCTATGCTTATATTTGAATATTGAAAGTAACAAGTAGAGATTGTATATTTGTAGCATTGTTTTCCTAAGTGTTCTTGCAGGTCAACTTTGGGAGGAGACCTGCAATCTAGGAAGATACAAAGGTGAAGGAGGTCTACATCGGATGTTAGGACCAAAGGTACACCTATCAATATTCCTTCCTCTCTCTTGTCTTTCAGTTTAGATATTTTTGGGGTAGCTTAGGAATAGAACTATATTTTAAGAGAAGTTAGTGCTCTTCCTGTACCTCGACCCAATATACTAATAAGGGGATTTTTCCCGCTAGAAGAATTGGCGACTCCACTAGGGAGTCTCTCTAGGGTCTTAGTGGGATATTTTCGTTTAAATTGATTTGTTTCAATTTATTTTTCAGTATTTCAGGTTTACTGAGTCAGTTTAAGGTCTCTGGTCACCTTCCAGGTGCCTACCAGCCTTCCCTTCCCAGTGATTTTTCCAGGCTCTTTTTCTTTTTTAAAACTTTTAGAGGTGTACGTGCCCTGCTTTGGCTCACCTCACGTACATACGTAGTCTACACAATATAAAACCTGGGTACATATCCAGGTTGTTGATGCAACAACCTATGTCTCTATGTGTTGAAAGGTTTTTAAAAAAAGAAAACTTTTTCTCTTTCTTGACAGATTATTTGGGCTTCTTAGGCCTTTCTTGGACTTTAAAGGGTCTTTGTTAATGGTCTTAGGTTGGGTTAAAGATTCAGTTTCAACTTGTTTCTTGATCTTCTTTTTTTTCTATAGGTTTAGAGTTGGCCTATAAGCATTAGATGCTCCTCTAGATTCTTGGGAGTCCCTGCTTTCAAGCAGTGGTCTAGGGTTTGTACGAGTCTTGGGTTTTATCTTCTCTTTATCTAGTTTATGCTTTGAAAAACAAAAAGAATCTTTTACTTCTATTTTTCTTGTTGAAGCATTTAGTTTGTTTATAGTAGTGTAGGTTGTATTTTAACAAAAAGAAAAGAGTTATGTTTCAAATTTCCTTCTTATTTTCTTGAAAGTATAAGTAGTTTTGCCTTGTGAAATGAAAATATCTTTTAGGAAAATTTTAGTTATAGGATCTTGGAATCTTGTTTTGAAAATTTGACATTCACGAATATTTTACAAGCCTTTGCTTTAAATTTAAAGTATCTAGTTTTATTTTTCATAAATGCTCTAAAGTTTCTTCTCTTTCATCTCTTCCAAACACGACAAGTTGCACGTCCATATCCTTTAAGTAAATAAATCCCATAAAATCAATTATTAACTTAAAATATATTATACCTTTTGTTTGTAGGGTTCACCAACTAGTTTAGGCTTTAGGGCCTTGAAATAGGTGTGAAGAGGAAACTCTTCAAGGACATTTAAAAAAACATTGTAGTTTGTGATAGGGAGTGTTAAAAGTATAGAATTGTAATATTTAGCGGGGACCCCCCTCTAACATAGGGGATAAACACGAGGTTACATAAGGAAAGGTAGAGGATATAACCCCTTCAAAGACAAACCAAGCATAGTGGCGATTGTATATTGAGGGAATTTCTTGGGAATCACACTGATCGCATTTAACTTTGGATCCTCATGGACCTTGAATCCATTTGAGATCCTCAATTGACTTCCAGACCGATTTTCATTGGTACCCTTGAAGGGATTCACAATTTGTTATCCTTCTCATTATGATCAGCCTCACTGTCGACTGTACCCGCCTGGTGACTGACTGGGAGCTAACAACCTAGTTGCCAATTTTTATGGATTTACATAGGTGATTGTGGGGGAATATCGCGGTACCTATGGCAGACATTGGATTGCGTTTTTCAGAGTATACCCGGAGGGTGTTTCCTTGTTCAAGTTACACTTGCACCGATAATTTTCTCTAGTGTCGATTGGCGTAACTATTATTCCTACTAGTTAGTTTTCTACTTGATTTTCCTTTAGGAAATTTTAGTGTGTGCTATGTGTTTCACGGTAGCCAATCCTTACAATGTTGGTTGATCATTTCACAAGGTAGAATATCGACAACTATGTCATTTGCATAGGCTTCAGGGCCTATCGCTAGTTACTTTGGAGCCACCTTCGCCACCATTGAGGTACAATCTAGATTAAGAAGGATCGTTCAAAGCTACTGAGCCATAAGAAACTGTACCTGATCTAGCTCCAAGAGAATACTTTCCCACACCAGATGAATCCATTGTATCTAACCTTGATACCAAAGGTTTTAGGCTATCAAATCCTTCTATCACTGACTTATTGATGCCACTTCTAATTCAGATAGTCCTTCCTGAGGTGACTTCTCATGAGTGACATTTTTTGTGTTGAGCAACTATGGAATCAAATAATGCTACTTCATCAGGGATTCCTTGTACTTCCATTTCGGCTACCTCGGGAGGGGGTGTTGTACCTCTTCCCCCACCTCTATTTGTCAGGACTATGAATGTTTAGACACCCACTACTTCAGGCAGTGGTTCGATTCCTTCGACTAATTCAACCATTGTTCCCTTCATTTAGAATGCGTCGGGCACTCCTTTTTCATATCGGATGTCTCATTTTGACTCTAACTCAGTTCTCACATAATCTACTCTACAGACCATTAGTCTGGGAGTAGGGATATCTAACGCTCCCTTGCAAGGATCTGTCGCGGGCACCACTTTCCCATTCAATTCTATTCCTTATGATGCGGGTCACATCCCTCCTCCATCCCCTTCACTTGGTGGCATCTTTCAGCAGCCAATCGGGCCTAATACCAACTATAGTTTATTTATTGGAGGGATCTAAGTACCTTCATATTACACGACTCTGGTGGGATCAATGTCATTTTCTTTGTTTAGTGCATTTGGGAATAACTCTTTTACTTTGTCTTCTTTCTCGATTGGTAGAAACCCCGTATTTGGTCAACAAAACCTGGCGCAAGGTTTCATTCCTTCATAGGGAGGGATGATAGGAGTTTACTCCTCGCAAGGTCTTGGGAATCCTTGGCAGAGTTCATTTCCCTCGAAAAGGATGTCGATCAGGGGCAACCCCTTGTTGGTTTCCCAACTTGCACCTTGTTTTGTATATCTATTCAAAACATGCTCTCATCTTATACTTACTACCTAGTATGTCTATATGCGTCAGATTGAATGATTTTATTTTTTTCAAAGGTGTGATTGTTTAATGCCAATCAGTCTTGTTTGAACTTTTATCATTTTCATTGAATATGTTTGTATCACTTATTGATTGTTTTCCCTCTTTAATTTCATGATTGCAAAGAATGAAATTGAATCTTTTGTTATCACTCTGTAATTTATCAGGATGAAAAAAAAATGGGAAGAGGTAACTACAAAATCACTTTGGAGTCAAGGATCTATCCCTCCAAGACTCAGAGAGGGATCTTTCTGTATGATTTATCTTTGTTGGATCGGATGTTAGGCTAGTTATGATAGTACAGGGTTTGTTTTTTTAAATTGGTTGGCTGGAATAGGAAGGGAAGGCCATTGGGTAATGGATTCAAAGAGGCCTAATTCAATCAAGGCAGGTTCTATAAGAAAACTTATAGGGTAGGGTAGGAACCTTTGTTAGATTCTTGATATTATTGAATGATGTAAAAGATAAAGTGAGGAGAGAATATGGTACCAGAGAAATTAATAATTCTGGAACTGATCCTCTAGAAAAAAACATAAAAATGATCCAAACGCCAGAAACAAAGTGTACTTTTGAACAAATATTGATCTTAATCCTCTATTGAATAATTCATAAGAAAAAAATATGTAACAGGGAAAACATATTACAGAAGAGACACTTCACCAAATAGATATGTCAACAAAATCCTGAAAAGCTTGTCTTGTATCACTGAAATTTGATTAAAGGGGCTCTGTGAACTTCTTTACAATATTGGTACTATCCTACTATTAGGTCCCAATTGATCAACCAACCCATAATACTTCAAAATCGGAAGTATTTATAAGTTGTTTACAAGAATCCTGTCATTACTAAGAAGGATTTATTTTAGGATATGTATCTTTGATTACAAAAATATACGAATCTTTAAGATCGATTCGAATTTTAGGTGCTTGATTTGATTGACTAGAAATAAAATTCAGATGCAATCACTATGAAGAAAACTGCTAGTTTGATGGAGGTTGTTGACAATCGGTCTTCGCATTCTGCTCTATTTTTTATCTTTTGATGTTGACTATGGCCACTTCTGAATGAATCGAGCAGTGGAATCCTGAGATGATGATTAACTGTTGATATTCATCTATTAGTGGTCTTCCTGTATTTGACATCTGGAACATAATCGGAATTTCCTCTACGAGCCTTGTTTATTATCCTTTCGAATAACTTTTCCATCTGTCTCTTCGAACAACTCTACTAGTAGAAACACTTGTAGTTGATGTTGGTTGATAGCGATTCTGGAAATTAGCTCGGTGTGAGTTTGTCATAGGATAGTGGACGGTCAACGACCATGTGGGAAGGTGATTGGTTGTGAATGAAATGATGCAGGGATGTTTATCCAATAGGGATATGGGGTGATAGGTGTCGAGTACTGAGAGGAGGGATAGGTGTGAAGGTGACGTGGAGGGGGAGTAGTTAGAGAAGTGATGTGGCAAACTGGAGAGTGAACAAAAGTGTGGAGTGGAAGTGATAGGCTGGAGAATAAGAGGAAAAAGGAAAAAGGAAATGGGAGAATGAAGGAGTGTGACATGAGTAGGGAACAAAGTGAGTGGAATATAGGTGTAAGAGGGAGTGCATGCGGTATTGAAGTGGAGGTTTGGCAAGTTCCTGGAGGGGGGATACTTGGTAAGTGGAATTGAGTGGGGGGGGGTCTAATAAGAGGTGAGGATGACACATTACATGGTGATCATGCTGGGAAACCACTTTTCCCAAACCCCCCCCACTGTTAAAATCATAAGGCTCAGGGGGGTCTGAAAAACACTATCGTTTGTTGATCTAAGCATTGCTTGATCCGCCGATGAAACTTGCACATAAATTAGCAGTACAAGACAAAAGGTTATGTTTGCTATTGGACTTAGGATAAAAAACATACAATGGGTGACGCTAAGCCATTCTTGTGTCATTTTACACCTAGAAAGTCATTTCCCTATGTTAGTTACCCAAATTTATTCAATCAAGGGTATTTTGACTGTGCAAACCCCAAATATTTTTCCTTTACTTTTGGAAATCATTGATAGAATGCCATATGATTTACACCATAAAATTACTAAGGGAAAAAATCTCAATCACCATCCTATGAAATATAGGGTTATAATAGTTCCTCCAATTGGGGATGGTGCTTTCCTTGTGAGGTGCCAAGAACACCATAGACTAGGTGTTGCTGGGTGTTTTTACCCTACGGACTAGTAAGCCAGGGTTCTAAGCCTACATGCAGATCATGACCCTTCAGATTTAACCTTTATCCTTCTACCCAAAATCTCAACCCCTTTTCTCAGGCAAACACAGTAAGAATAAACTAACCTTATTTTCCGAAGGTTGAAGTAGATCCTCCGTTGA